>ONZH01015727.1:0-22579 GCA_900303285.1 Rhinella marina
AGGAGGTGGTGATGGCAAGTTCACTAAAAGAGTTCAAGAGGGGCCTGAATGTATTTCTGGAGGGTAATAATATTATAGGTTATAGTTACTAGAGATGGGTCGTTGATCCAGGGAGTAATTCTGATTGCCTGATTGGAGCCGGGACGGATTTTTTTCCTCTAAAGTGAGGAAAATTGGCTTCTACCTCACAGGGTTTTTTTGCCTTCCTCTGGATCAACATGCAGGATAACAGGCCGAACTGGATGGACAGATTTCTTTTTTCAGCGTTATAAATGTTACTATATGTTAATATGTTACTAATATTTCAGACCCTATTAATTTAGAGCCCCTGCAAATATAGGACCTAAAATGACATAAAATCCAGCGTAGTAACATAAGAATGTTACCAATGTTTCACAATACAAAACAAGGCAGAAAAATTAGACACTTTATTATAATCATCTGTATACAAAGTAGCAACCCTTCTGTGAGCAAAATAACCTCATCCCGTAACAAACAAGAACAGTGCTGTTGCTGACAACAGACAAAGCTGGTACCCACTCCCCCCGCCCCAAAAGCCCGACACTTTGAGCTCCCTGCTTTTCAGTCTAGCAGCGCTCAGATACAGATGGGCTTGCTGTGGTCCAGGTGGGTTGTGGATGAGATTACGCTGTTCCTCATGATAAGCAACCCACCCACAGCCATCCCCCTGTCTGTCCCCGCATGCCAAAAATTATTTAAATGTTGCACATTGGCATATTGTTTGTATGTAGTATTATTATCCTGAGGAAGGGGACACTCTGCCCCTGAAACATATAGACTAATAAACCACTATTGGATTCAACAACCACGATTGATGTCGTCCTTGGCAGTGCCCAAATAAGAGGTTCATCCTTCTTTTCCTTCTACATTTATCTTCACTCCAGCACCTATTGAGAGGTGCAGGCAGGAATCGAGGCTGCAGCCAAGCACTCCGGAATGTTGGTCGGGTAATACACCAGCAGAAGCCCACAAAGTTGTTGTGATCTTATCACAACATCTGGTAAGAGCACTACAATCATTTTATGTATTAAATTGTGCCAAGCAATACCACACATGCTGCCTTCTCTCTATTTTCTTTTCATTTGCATTTTAGAAACTACACCCTCCAAATTATTCAAAACTGATGCTACAAACCCTTGAGGTGTTCCACAAGAATTAAAGAAAAATGGAGGTGAAATTTCAAAATTTCATTTTTTTGTAGATTTTTTATGTTAATCAAGTTTTTTTCTTGTAACTAGGGATGAGCGAACCGAACCGTAACGAACCAGATTCGTTACGAACTTTCCCAAAAGTTCGGACGAACCGAATTTTCAGAAAGTTCGTGACGAATCTGGTTAAAATAACGGCGACGCAAAATATACGCATATTTATTGAGAATGTACGCTAATGCGTACATATTCAGTTAAGTAGCGTACCTTTGACAACGCTAGACTGTATGTTCGTTACTTGAGTAGGAATGTTCGCAGACGCAGTATATGCGTACGCTAATGCGTACATATTCAGTTAAGTGGCGTACCTTTGACAACGCTAGACTGTATGTTCGTTACTTGAGTAGGAATGTTCGCAGACGCAGTGTATGCGTACGCTAATGCGTACATATTCAGTTAAGTAGCGTACCTTTAACAACGCTACACTGTATGTTCGTTATTTGTGCTGGAATGTTCGCATTAGCGTACGCATTAGTGTAAATTCTCAAATATGCGTATATTTTGCGTCGCCGTTGTTGAAGTCACTTGGATTTTTTCCACTTTTTTCATTGTAATAGCAACTGCAAGTAAACAAAACTATACCCTATCAGACTCCCATTATTGTAGCAGCAATTATTCAGCCATTATAGCAAGGTTCGTTTTAGGTTCGGTTCGTACGAATCCGAACTTCACTAAAGTTCGCCGAAGCGAACCGAAGCGAACTTTTCAAAAGTTCGCTCATCCCTACTTGTAACACAACAAGGGTTGACAGCAAAATAATCCTCTGATTCTGCAGTTTACAGAAATACCCCATATGTGGTGGTAAACTGCTCTATGGGCACATGGCAGTGGTCAGAAGGAGCCCCAGATTTTTGGGCACCATTTTGTATTTGTATCCCTACAGTGGGAACCCTCAAAAACTGACCCCATTTTGGAAAAGACACCCCTCACACAATATATTAAGGAGTGTATTGTGCACTTTGAACCCGAGCGTTGTACGGAATTTGGAAGCACTTGGCTGTGAAAATGAAAAGTTTAATTTCTGCCAATAAAATGTTGCTTTAGCTCCAAATTTTTCATTTTCACAAGTGGTAACAGGAGAAAAAGCACCCCATAGTTTGTTACCCATTTTCTTCTGGGTGGGGGCACATGGCAGGACTCAGAAAGGAAGGAGCATCATATGGGTTTTGCAGTGCAGATTTTGATCGATTGGTTTACATGTGCTATTGTTTTTTATTTATATATACGACTTTTTGATCACTCGATATTATGCATTTTGTAAGGCGAGGTTACAAAAAATAACTGTTCTCAAATAGTGTTTATTTTTGCAGCGTTCGGTATTTTTATAGAGTAGGTTGTTATGGACACGGCAATACCCAATATGTCTATCATTTTTATTTTTGTTAAGTTTTAAACAGTAAAATAATTTTAAAATTTGCATAAAATCTTGTTTTTGTGTTGCCATGTTCTGAAAGACCTTTTTGATCGCTTGGTATTACACTTTTTGGGAGGCAAGGTGACTAAAAATGGCTGGTTTGGCACTTTTTTTTTTTGTTTGTTTTGGATGCGGCAATACCCAATATGTCTATCATTTTTATTTTTGTTAAGTTTTACACAGTAAAATCATTTTAAAATTTGCATAAAATCTTGTTTTTATGTTGCCATGTTCTGAGAGACCTTTTTGATCGCTTGGTATTACACTTTTTGGGAGGCAAGGTGACAAAAAATGGCTGGTTTGGCACTTTTTTTTTTTTTTTTGCAGCGTTCACCTGCCAGGGTATATCATGTGATATTTTTATAGAGCAGGTTGTTACGGACGGATACCTAATGTGGCTATTATTTTTATTTTTGTTAAGTTTTACACAGTAAAAGCATTTTGAACAGAATAAAATCTTGCTTTTGTGTTGCCATTTTCTGAGAGCCATATTTTTTATTTTTCAGATGATTGTCTTAGGCAGGGGCTCATTTTTGCGGGATGAGATGACAATTTGATAGGTACCATTTTGGTATTCATATGCCTTTTTGATCGCTTGGTATTACACTTTATGTGATGCAAGGTGACCAGAAAATGGCTGTCTTGGCAGTTTTTAGTTTGTATTTTTTACAGAATTCACCTGATGGATGGATCATGTGATATTTTTATAGAGCTGGTCGATGCGGACGTGGCGATACCTAATATGTCTATTTTTCTATTTTTCCCTATTTATTACAATTTTTTTAACTTAATTTTAGGAAAAGGACCTTTTTTATTATGTAAAACATTTTTTTTATTTTTTTTTGTTCCATTATGGGACTTTTGGGGGTCTGATCCCCTGTATAATGCATTACACTACACCTGTTTTGTAATGCATTGGCTGTAAGTCTATTACACACTGTAATACACTTACAGCCTGCTTGCCTGTGAGATCCGGGGGGCTGGATCTCATAGGCTTACAGGGAAGGCAGTCACGATGCCCATCGGGCTGCCTTTCCGGCCATCAGGTCCCCATCACTGCAGCGCAGAGACCCGATGGACATGGGGACCCGACAGGGATACTGCACATGCCGTGCTCAGCGCTGACTGTGGCATTTCAAGGGTTAATGTGATGGCATTGGTGTTTTCACCAATGCAGGCACATACAACAGGGGCCCCTGCTGCTGATCGGACAGGGGCACAGCTCCTGCGCCCACCAGATCAACGTACCGTATCTGTATGGCGCTGAGATTTATGACACAGTTCCCAGTGCCGTACAGCTGGTATACTATGGGTTAAAAAAGCTATCCTAGGAAACTAGAGGGTGATATATACCAATTTTCAGGGCAATTTGACTCACTTTTGTTCAAGCTCAATAAATCCAGGTCCGAAACAAACTTTTTTTAAAAAAATTGCCAAATCGAAACCAAACCAAATCTCAAAAGGTTCACTCATCGTCAGATGTAAGTCATCCCACACTTCTAAAAAAAATATCTTCTAGATTCCAGGATCAGCACCACTCTTGTCTATTTCCTGTGTGTGGTGTTGCAGCTCAGCCAATTACCATAAAAAAATGTTTGAGCAACAATACTAGACTCAGCCTACTGACAACTGTGGGACTATTTATGTGACAAAAATCTATATTTTTCTTATACCATATACTCTCCTCCCCTTTATTCTAGGCACATATTATATGACAGTTACTCAGCAAGGGCTCCCTCCAATTCTTTTAATCCAAAGCCTCCACAAATCTTGATGTCATCATGTACAGGTAACAACCTACACTATATCTTTACTCCTAATGGTAAATATTTTGGAAAAAAAAGTGTAAAATTCGCTATAAATTGCTGTACCTGACTTCCATGCCGATTTCTCCAGGAGATCCAACGAGTGCCATCTCTACTGTAGTTTATTTTAAACATTTGGGCAAACTCATTCCCATGTCCTCCAGCATGTCTACCTTGAGTGCCAACCAGTGTTATGAAATGGAGGACTCGCAAATCAATTTGGAGAAACTCAGTTAGTTCTTCGGGGTCCACTGGCATTTCTGGACACCAAGCTCCATCTCCTTCTTCTAAATCCAGCCTGGGAGCAAATGATACATACAATTAATATTTTAAACATATACTACTTATTTGCTCTGTAATGACTTGGAAATGTATACATCTGAAATACTTTTATAAAAAATGCATTGCTAATAAAGGAATGTAACATTTGCCACCTACAATATTTCTATCTCAAGTGCTAGCTTTTGTTTTACTCTTGTATAAACTGAAGAATGCATTTACTGAGCACCCAAATCTGGAAAGTATGCTGTACTAATATTGTGTACATACTGATTGTAGGCCTCAACTGTATGTCACCAATTTTAGGGTTTACTCTGTGTTTTTGAAATATTCTCTTGAGGACAATCAGGTAAATTATAAATTTAGATTTTTAGTATCTGTGCCATTTCCGTTTACATTGAAGTAAATGTGTTGCATGGAACTGCTTTTATCTAAATTTGTTTAAACATTACAGTTGTATGGAGAGTTCCAAACAATCAAATTCAGTGCAGTATGACAGATCACATGATCAATCAAACAGCAATAAGTCCTGTATTCTAAGTCGGTCGGACAAAGGTGGAATCCCTCATAATTATATATCAGCTGCCAATTTATTGATACATAGTTGAAGTCATACGTTCACAGACACCTTAGGGTTCATGCACAGGGCCGTTGCCTTTTTTGTGGTCTGTAAATTGCAGATCCGCAAAAATCGGAAACCAGACATCTGCATTCCGCATTCTGCAGAACAGAATGGCTGGCCCCTATAGACCTATATTTTTTGGGGGGAACGTGGATTGGACATTCGGATGCAGATTGAAGTGAATGGGTCTTCATCTGACCCACAGAAAATGTGGCTTGGATGTGGCCCAAAAAATGTTTGTGTGCATTAGCCCTTAGCCATATACATTGACATTTTATCCTAGTACACATGCCGCAGGTCAGTGAAACGGCCGTACCTGCCCCAACCCCGTCACAGCCTATACGTAGGGGATCAGGTGGAATATATGGTATCCCTGAAAGGCCCCTTTGCTACCGGGTTACCTTATTATCTAAGCCCCTGGTACCTGCATCAGCAACACCAGAAGTTTGGCTGGAGGAACCACCAGGCATAGGACGCGTGTGCTGCCTACAGGAGTCACCAGATGGCACCCTCCGTTTCAGGGAGAAGCCACAGCCGGAGCCTCTGATCCCTGGACTGCCACCACCGACATCATGATTTACTTTTCAGTCCACGGTGATCCAGTACCAACTACCCTGGAAAATGAAGTCAGCAGCAGCCAGGGGCGCTGGCGGTTCTTCCCTGGGTGCAACCTTGCCTGAACCGCTGCAGTCAGAAGTCGTTACCCCTGCTGTCCCGGCAGGAGTATCCAAAAAAGTGAAGGCACAAGTGGCTGCAGCGCTCACCAGTGTTACCACTACCCGGACCCGGTCAAGTCCGACTTCTGGCAGAAAAGGGCAGTGGAGCTCCACCATGGCAGCCAGCTTGGCCTACAGGAGGCAGGAGCTTCCTCTGACGTCATTCAGTAGCAGTTCCAGTGAGTAGAACTTCAGGTCCCTCATCTGAGGAACCCTTCTACTAGCTGTCAGTCTAACTGATTTAAAAGACACCTCTGAAGGACCTATGGGAGCTACAACATAGACTCCACCTAACGGGTGAGAGCTAGTTGGCACTTGTTCTTAGTTTATGTTGTTTTTATTGCCCCCTTTTTGACTCTCACCCAGATGGACATGGCTTGTCAGGACTCCCCCCTATTCTGCAGAAAATTCCCCGTTGCGCCTAAGCGCGCCTATTTTCCTTTTCCCCCTTCTCAGGTTTTTTGGGGGCCCACTTTGCAAAAAGGGTTATCTATTTGCTGCTATTTTATATTATCCATGTGGATTACACGTTACCTGTTACCTCATGTGGATTACAATTGGATTTTGGACTGTGTTCCAGTGTTTTATGCCAAGCAACCATAAGGAGAGACTCAAACTAATATCTGAGCCTATTATGCTTGCAAATTTGAAATTGATTGCACTCAAATGTTTGCATAATTATGTCTTTGCTGTATTTTAGCATAGCAATAATGTTTTTACAGGTTCAGCAACGTTCAAGCACTTTAGCCCATTGTGTGTATTCTTTTTCAGGTACTGCAATGTGTCCTATTATGCACTTATTGTACGGTGTTTTTAGTAAATTATGCACTTAGCTGGATAGCTAACAGTGAGCACCTTACTTTTCTACCTCATATGGACTGCCTCTGCTGAGGACTGTATGCCGCGGCCTAGCCTCGTGCGTATGACGCAAACGCGAGTCAATAGTACGCTAAGGATTCGTACGCACTTTTTACGCTAATGCTTATGCATTCAGTTCAGTAGCGTACTTTTAACAACACTTAGACTGTATGTCGTAGTTTGTGCAGTAATGTTCTCAAAACAACGATTATTTTTTAACGCAAATTCGATGATTCACTCATCTCTAATTTCTTTCTTTTTTTACCATTTGTTAGGCAAGTTTAACACCAGCATTAGAGACATCCTGTCGGAGTTCTCATGATTGGCATAGCCAGAAAGTGCTGTCTGTGAGCTAGACCTCATTGACTATAATGGGAATTGGCAGAGATCTGGCCACTCTCCTGCATATATGCTGGGATTTGGTTGGAAAAAATTTGCTGCATGCTACGCTTTTTGTCCATCTAATGCTCGTGTGAAAGAAGTAGTCTTAGTCACAAAAAGGGGAATCTGACATGAGTTCCTTTAATTGCTCACATAATACACCTTAACTGGACCCCTTGCTGCAATGTAGAGACATTGGCACTGCATAATCTCATTTGCAGGGTGCCAGTGCCCAACCCTCTGAAATCACTGCCTTGATCGATGATAGCTCCATTCCTGGCAGATTACCCTCTCAGATTTCTTGGTCAGCAACAATCATAGTATCTAAGTGGTCTATAGAGGTAAGTATCCTTTGTACCCGATAGGGTTTTCTCCAATGCAACTGCAAGCTCCCAAGGTTAACCATGGAAACCAGAGGCCTATCAACAGCAGAAGTACGGCTACATAGGCAAACTGTCAGTTTAACATGTACAGATAAAATACATTACAATAGAGAAGTTTTGTAATGTATTTTAACACAAATCGGAGTATTGAAAATTCAAGCCCCCTATTGAGACTTACAGAAAGGAAAAAAATATAAAATATCTTTGAAAAAACAAACCTTTCAAGTACAAAAATGCCCTTTTCCCCTTAGCCAGTTCTTTATTACTGGGAAATATATACACATAATTGGTATTGCCATGTCCGAAAAGACCCCAACCTATCTATAAATTGATCAATCTACTTTTTGGTAAACTCATCTCCTAAAAATCATATAAGATGCAAGTCAAAAAGACTTATATACTGTACCCTAAAGTAGTACCAATATAAACTACAGCTCATCAGAAAAAAACAAGCCTTTACTGCCTAACAGAAAATTAAAAATGCCATGGGTTAGACTATGCAAACACAAAAGCAAATGATTTTTAACCCTTTTCTGTCCAACGGTGGACTATATATATCTGGGCAGTTGTCTGTCATGTCTGCACACTAATGGTACTGCTGCAGGGGCGGTGATCTGGCTGTAAGTGGCAGCCATGCTCCCTATAGAGAAGACAGGGAAGGTTATAAAGCATAAACAACTTACAATAACCTCATACACCAATCCTATAACCTAAAGTCAGGGGTGTAATAATCACGGTTGCAGAGGGTGTGTCTATGACTGGGCCTGGCGGGGGGGAAGACCCGCAAGTAGAGATGAGCGAACGTGCTCGTTACAAGCACTGTATCGCTCGTCTCCTGTGTGAACAAATGCCCACAGGCATAGCGGATCAGTCCTCAGCTGCATGTAAGTCAATGAGGACGGATCGTTTGGTATAACACTCATACCAAACGGTTCCGTCCCCACTGACTTTCAGTCGGGTGAGGAGGACAGAACCGTTTGGTTCAGTCGGATCCGCAATGCCTGCGGGCATTTCACACGGGAGCCGAGCGCTACAGTGCTTGTAACGAGCACTGCTCGCTCATCTCTACCCGCAAGTGCTTTTAGCCAGTCCACTGTCCGGGCCTCTCTGACTTATAATTTTAAAAGCCTGCATTGCGGCTGGGCACATCCCCATACCCATACAGCCACACTCTCCCCTGTGCCACCGTTATCATTATGTCAATTCATGTTGTTGGTGAAACCCGGCACTGGAGGTGACGGGTCTTGTGGGATGACAGGATGACATAATGACGTGGCGCCACAGAGGGTATGACGGGATAGCAAAGTGAGACGACCAAACTCACGGCCGCAAGTGGAGACGGAGCAGAACACAGCAGACAGGTATTTTTTTTTATTTTTTATGCACACGCACCATACTGGGGGGGGGGGGCACCTGGCACTATAATCTAAATTCAGAAAGGGGGGCCCACACTGGCCATATATATATGAAAAATCTAATACAGAGTGAGGGGAGCGCAGGGGCAGCAAATCATTCAATTATATACTGAGGGAACAAAATGAAATATATACAGTGAGAGAGGGAGCAAAATGAAATATATTCACAGTGAGTGAGGGAAAAAATGAAATAAATACAGAGTGAGTGGGGGCAAAATGAAATATATACAGTGGGGGGGAGCAAAATGAAATATATACAGACTGAGAAAGATGGGGCCACTGACAATAAAATATGGAACTTTGGCAGTAACCATGAGGTCCATGACTTACGCATTCAAGCCTATAATGTGGGTGGAGTAATGTGGGGGCAATCCAAAGCTTGACCTGGGGCCCATAGAACTCTAGTTATACCACTTTCTAAAGGTATATATATATATATATATATATATATATATATATATTTATATATATGGATATACAGGGATGCAGGTACCAAGCATGCATGCCGAGTCCACTCGGCTTTATAGTTACACTAGTTAAAATCAGCCTATGGAGCAGGCGGGGCTAGTCAGGAGTGCATAACGAAATGGAGTAGCCACACCTTCAGTACAAACTTACAAAGAAAAAAAGAGGGGTTTTCAGTCAGCACATCCCAATGCGCAGGTGCACGTTGCTATGGCTGATTGCAATGAAAAGGAAAATACATACAATGCAACAGCACACTGCTAACCAGATAAAGCACAAAATGCCATAGAGATATGAAGTATTCTGGAGCTAATGCGATGCTTGTTTGGTAAATTAGAGATTCTTATGCTATGTTATGCTATTAATAGAGATAAGCAAATCGAAGTTGACGAATTGGAATTCGATCCGAATTTCAGGAAAAAATTTATTTGTTCTGAAGGTGAATTTCCTCGTGCTTCATAACGAATCGTGTTGTTTCGGAAATGGACATGACAGGCACCAGGGGCAGTGATTAGGAATCAATTTATTCACTAAATATTACATTTGAGTAGTTCAAGAACAGCTTAGAGATAGTGTAAGGATATAATAGAGAGGCTTTATCCACACTAAGAGGGCAGGGACCAATTGAACAGTGTAAAGTTTGGCTAATAGGAGCTATTCTATTACTCATTGATGCACTAATTGGGGTTAAAAAGTGTTCTAGTAGTACTAATATTAGGTTGTTTGCATTGTTTTTTTACATAAGTAATTCCATTAATCCTTGATTCTGTTCCTAGGGTGAAACTGTGGCCTGATACTACAGATTTTAGGGTGTTCACATTCTCTTATATATAAGTACATTCCTTCATCCTTGTTTTGGGGTGAAATTGAGACCTGATACTACAAATTTTAGGGTGTTTACTAGTGTTGAGCGAGCATGCTCGGCCGAACTCGCTATTCGGCCGAGCATGCCTAAGCTCGGGTCTGCTCGGTGTTCAGACGAACACCCAGTGTACTCGAGCGCAATGCTCGAGTCTCTTCCCCGCACGTTTGTTCACTGCTACGAATAAACGTGTGGGAGAGTACTGGCATTCACTGTAATGTTGATCTGTACACTAATGCTACGCATTGTATGCTAATACGTGTGAATTTGTATGCTAATGCTACGCATTGTACACTAATGCGTACAAATTTGTATGCTAATGCTATACATTGTCCGCTAATGCGTAAAAATTAAGTTAATTAGCATACTTTTACGAGTGAAAGGAATAAAAGAGGAGAAGTCGCGATTCTGACCTTTTTCTATTAACCAGACACCCTCCCCTCTTCCGAGCCTGGTTTAGTCCCATTGACTAACATTATGCTCGGGTGCTCGGCCGAGCACTCAAGCACCCCCTAGTGCTTGGCCAGAGCACCCAAGCATACGAGCACAAAGGTGCTCGCTCAACACTAGTGTTTATGTTCTTTTATACATAAGTATAACCATTAATCCCTAATTGTGTAATTGGGGTGAAATTGCGGCCAGATTTTGGGGTATTTATGTTTTTTTTTTATATATACTGTATATAAGTACATCCATTCATCCTTATTTCTAGGGTGAAATTGTGGCCTGATACTATAGATTTTTGGGGGTTTACATTTTCACATAATTCAATTATTAAATCCGTAATTGGGGTGAAATTGCAGCCTGATACTACAGATTTTAGGGTGTTTACGTTTTTAGTTATAAGTGCATTCATCATTGATTCTGGCGCGAAATTGCGGCCGGATACTACAAATTTTATAGTGGTCACTAGAGATGAGCGAGCATACTCGTCCAAGCTTGGTGCTCGTTCGAGTATTAGAGTACTCGTAAGTGCTCGCTGCTCGGATGAGTATCTCGCCATGCTTGAGGAAATGGCAACTTCCGCATCGTGCTTTTTTGGCGCCTATAAACTCAGCCAATCACAAACCAGGAGACTCTGCGGTACACCCAGCATCACATGGGGCCCTTACATGTCGATAGCAGGGGTTGGCTGGCCTGATCAGGTGACCCTGGAATATACTAGTGACTGGCCGCGGTGCTCGGCTCAGATGCTGTCTGGATGTCGTTAGGGATAGAGCTGCTGCGTTTCAGGAAGAGTGTTAGGGCCTGCATTTAGTTCTCTGTTAGGCAGGAATCACCCACAAAGAACCCAACAGCCCTTCTAAGGGCTACAAGAAATTTTTTTTTTGTCTCCTGGCTTGGCTGGCTGGCTGGCACTAGTAGTGCAGCTATCGCCATATATAACCCCCTTTTTTTAATGTTATATCTCAGTGATACAAATCCATTTCACACAGCAGTGGGGAACCATTCTGTGTGTCACAGTTCAGCTGTCCACTCACGCCAATCCGTATTTTCTGTCCAGGTGACACTTTCTATACGTCACTTAATACAACCAAGTCTTTTGCTGCCTGTCACGTATATAGCTTGATCCCAAAAATCTCTGTGCGACATTTGTCTGGGTCGCAGTCTAAATAGCCACCGTCAGTAGGGTGTCAGTTAGCTCTACGATAGTTTCTGCACGTCACGTTCCAAAAAAAACAAAACTACAAAAAAATATATTAAAAAAATATATAAAAAAAATTGTTTTTTTGTTGTTTTAGCTCAGTGATACAAATCCATTTCACACAGCTGCGTGGAACCATTCTGTGTGTCACAGTTCATTACACTCACTCCTATCCGTATTTTCTGTCCAGGTGACACTTTCTGTACGTCACTTAATACAACCAAGTCTTTTGCTACCTGTCACGTATATAGCTCGATCAAAAAAATCTCTGTGCGACATTTGTCTGGGTCGCAGTCAAAATAGCCACCTTTAACACGGTGTGAGTTAGGTCTACGATAGTTTCTGCACGTCACGTTCCAAAAAAAACAAAACTACAAAAAAAATATATAAAAAAAATTTAAAAAAAATATTTTTTTAGTTGTTTTAGCTCAGTGATACAGATCCATTTCACACAGCTGCGTGGAACCATTCTGTGTGTCACAGTTCATTACACTCACTCCTATCCGTATTTTCTGTCCAGGTGACACTTTCTGTACGTCACTTAATACAACCAAGTCTTTTGCTGCCTGTCACGTATATAGCTTGATCCCAAAAATCTCTGTGCGACATTTGTCTGGGTCGCAGTCTAAATAGCCACCGTCAGTAGGGTGTCAGTTAGCTCTACGATAGTTTCTGCACGTCACGTTCCAAAAAAAACAAAACTACAAAAAAAATATAAAAAAATATATTAAAAAAATAGTTTTTTTGTTGTTTTAGCTCAGTGATACAAATCCATTTCACACAGCTGCGTGGAACCATTCTGTGTGTCACAGTTCATTACACTCACTCCTATCCGTATTTTCTGTCCAGGTGAAAGGCCATGGGGTTCTATACACACAGGGCTGACAGTAGCCCATCAGCCTTTCTAAACACAATTGAATCTGTCCCATCATGAGAAAGTCCCCCCAAGGAGTCCACAATGTAGCTTGCTTCACTTTCAACTACCTCACCCCCCGACACCTGTGTCTCGCCATTGTCCACCACCTTTTCAGACAACACTGGTAAATCCCCACTGTCAGCACACGGAGACTGCAAAAGGTCTTGCGAATTGGGACAGAGAATGTTCTGGGGTAGCACATCAGAGAAGGGGTGACTATGGGGTTCCAGGGAGTACGTGACCACATGCAATCTCCATCTAAAAAGTCATGCCACACTTGATCGAGCTCATAATTGACAATTGTACTGGTTGATGCTAAATTTTTAAGTTGGGGTCCTGCGTCTTCATTCTAACTACATCCGGCTGTTGTCACCACCACACACGCTAGCCCAGGGGGCACTCCTCTGGCTCTTCCAGCTCAACCTCCTTCCCCCCAGCCTGCCCCCCACCTACAGGCCCTTTCTCCAAACAATTTACCCGGATAGGGGACGTATTAGATATTATACTGATTTTTGTTGGTTCCTCTTTTAATTGGCTCCTGACCTGTGATAGGCAGAGCATGGACACGTCCCCTTAGCTGCAGTAGAAAAGACACTCCCCTGGCCAGAGCAAGCTCTTTATCCTTTTCTGTGTTCGAAAAATCCATGAAATATATGGTCCCAAGATAGGGGACGTATACGATTTTAAACTGAGAAGAATCGATACCACACATGCCCCACTAGGAGAATTTGGGGTAATGGTGGGATTAGGCAGCCTCAGAGGCATCCATGCATGCTGCCCCTGCTGTTTCCTGTCCATTTCCGTGGTGTTTCCATCATTTTCTGAGGTTTCCAGGTTTTCACCCAGTCTTCCCTAGGCAGAGCCTTGGTCCCCTGCAAAAAATGCTCGAGTCTCCCATTGACTTCAATGGGGTTCGTTATTCGAAACGAGCACCCGAGCATCGGGAAAAGTTCGACTCGAATAACGAGCACCCGAGCATTTTAGTGCTCGCTCATCTCTAGTGGTCACCTTTTTTTATACATAAGTATATCCGTTAATCTCTAATTGTATAATTGGGGTAAAATTGCGGCCTGATAATACAGATTTCAGGGTGTTCACATTCTCTTATATATAAGTACATCCATTCATCCTTGTTTCGGGGGTGGAATTGTGGCCCGATACTACAGATTTTAGGCTGTTCTTTTATACATAAGTAAATCCATTAATCCTTAACTGTGTAATCGGGGTGAAAATGTGGTCTGATACTACAAATTTTGGGGTGTTTACCATTTTTATATATGAGTACATCCATTCATCCTTGATTCATACTACAGATTTTATGGTGGTCACATTCTTTTATACATAAGTATATTCATTCATCCTTGTTTTGGGGATGAAATTGTGGCCTGATACTGCAAAATTTAGGGTGTTTACATTCTTTTTCACATACTTTAATTCTTTAATCCCTAATTGTGTAATTGGAGTGGAATTGCGGCCTGAGACTACAGATTTTAGGTGCTCACATTCTCTTATATATAAGTACATACATTCACCCTTCGGGGTAAAATTGCGACCTGACACTACTGCTATTTTACACTTACTGTTACTTTTACAGTACAGTATGTCCGACAGACAGGTGCCAGGCAGTGAACAAGCAGTGTCCAAAATGTTTTTGGGACTGGCAGAAGTAGCAGCAGAAGAAGGGGGCAGTCGCAGTGACAGGCTATAGCTTCCAGTGTCATCCAGCGGTCGTGTTTTGACCAGCAAGCCAACTGTCCTTGAATGGTTGACTTGAAGGTAGGCCATTCCTTGAGCCTGTTGGTTTCTGTTAAAGTTCACGGAAGCGCCGACGTGTGGAGCTGTAACTACGGTCAAGGACAGATGACCCAGACACACCATGGCTGTATGCCATGGAGATGGAGGCAGGGATTCCCTCCGAGTCCCTTGCGCAAATGGCCAGATGCATGCTGAGTTGTTTGTGTAGTGACAGCCATATTATCACCATTCCACATAGGGATTGTACTGGCTCTCCACCATGTTTGAACATTGCTACCTTTTTTACTCCTGCTGAGAGGAAGGATAAACTCAACTACTATTGAGACATCCTATGTAGTCAGTTTGCCACTGCCTATGTGCACTATCGCCCATCCTCATGAAGGTCTGATCGGGGGGAAGTCTATCCACTCACATGGCAACTTAATTCTGAATTCTCTAATGAGCACTTTTCTTCACCCACCTACTGGAGGAACCACCCACTAGCAGCAGAAAGACATGGATCGGAACCTGAAACCAGTAGCTAGTGGCATACTTGGAATGCACCCTGCCACCCGAAATCCAAGATCCCCTGGACTACTGGGCAGCCAAACTTGATTTGTGGCTGCAACTGGCCGAGTTTGCCCTGGACAAGCTTTCCTGCCTGGCCAGTAATGTGGCATCAGAGTGGGTATTTAGAGCAGCGGGGGACATATTTAACTCAATGGGAACTCTCCTTTCCACCCAAAATGTTGAGAGACTGACCTTTGTGAAGATGAATCTGGCATGGATCAGCCAGGATTTCCATACGCCAGTGCCTGATGCATCAGACTAGATCATTCTGCTTGCCAAACCAAAACTTTGTGAAAAAAAGGCCAGTTTCTGGCCAACTGCTTCAGCCACTATTCTTATGCTACCACCCGCCCGATGCCACAATCCTGCTGCCTCTGCTGCCATCTTTTCCTGCTGCCACAATTCAGCCCTGAGATCGACCCCACCACTGACCCTGCCTACTTGCACGGTCCGTCCTAGGCGACGGGGTACAACTGAATGGCAGTCCCTAACCTAGGTACATGCTGGGGCGTACAGGGAGGGGAATAACGGGAGAAAACAATAGACAAAGACAGAATACACAATATGAGAATATCGCCAAGCCGAAGTCAAAAACAAGAAGTCACGTCAATACCGAAGAATGAAGCAGGAACAAAGTTAAAACACGAGCTGAGATCAGAAGCCAAGAAGTAGCGTAGTAAAAGGGGGTAACATAAGGACGAGGTCAAGTTCAAAGCCGAGGTCAAACACAGTAGTCACAGTGGAATTCAAAATGTAGGTGAAGGTGAATGGACACATCACAGGCAACCTGTGGCCGCAGGTTGCCTGTTAAATAGGCCCACAGGTGGGTCATGTGACGTGGCCAGCGTCACATGACCCCAATACTGAATCACCACAGGTGAGCGCCAGCCCACCCATGCCTGCGCTCACCTGTCCTGCCTGTACGTCATCAAGGGGTGGGCGCACGCCTGCTGCGCCAGAAGCGTAAGCTGCCAGGTTCGTCCCGTCTCCTGTATGCAACTAGGGAGCGGGCATATGCCGAGAAGCGTACGCTGCCGGGTTCCCATGGAGATGAGGATGCCGGCCGCGTCCTCGCTCTGAGATAGACGTGGGAGAATGGTGGCGCATTGTGTCCCTGTTTGGCCTTGTTGAAATCACCATTTATTTTACCCTTCTTCTGATCTGTCTGAAGGACGGAAAAATTAAAAACACCATAGATCCTGTCTTTGGAGCATCCATAAGGCTTTTATCACACGGTCCCTATTTTATTTCAGGATATGCTCATGATTTGCAAGCCAATAGCAGGAGTGGGTACAAAAAAACAGAAGACATGCAAATATTCCTATCACGTGTCATCTCTGTTTTGGATCCACTCCTGTTTTTTTTGGCCTTAGCAATACTGATCGATTACTGACAAAGGGAGCAATTCAGCCCTTGAATTGTGTAGACCAATTGAATAAAAGATTCTCCTTCACCAACAGCATCTTGTGTTGGATTCCTGCCCTGGCAGCGCCTCAGATAATCCAGAAACATTTTCTTTTTCCTGCTACTTACCATAAAATTCAGGGAGTGCAGGTTCCAAATGCATGTTGGGTCCACTCTGCTTTTTACCATTTTGGTGCCAAAATGGCCTCCATTCAATCCAGGAAATGCAGGTACCAACATGCATGCTGAACCCACCCTATACCTCTGGTGCCAGATGGCTTCCAATGAACGCAATGAGAGTCCACTCTATACCTCTCCTGGTGCCAAAAGGCTTCCAGGGAGAGCAGGCTACAGCTTAAGGCCTTGTTCACACATCAGTTATTTGATCAGTTATTTCCTTTCCAGGAGAGGTATAGGGTGGGCTCGGCATGTTGGTACCTGCATTCCCTGGATTGAATGGAGGCCATTTTGGCACCAAAAATAATAAAAAGCAGAGTGTACCCAGCATGCATGTGGAACCTGCACTCCCTGTATTTTATGGTAGCCATTGTGGCACATAACAGGTAGCATTTAGTGTTACGTTCCCGTTTAACAGAGATCGCCTTGACATTTGGCAGACGGGCCCAAATAATTTTGTACAAAATGTATTTGCCAAGAATCTCAAATTTACAAAATAACCATAGTTTTAGCACCAGAATACTTTCTATTACTATGGCATTTTGTACTTTATTTGGTTTGCAGAGTGCTGTTGCATTGTATTTTTTTGTTCCTTTGTGTTTCTAGCCATGGCAGCGTGCACCTGGGTATTTAGATGTGCTGTCTGAACCCCTTTTTCTTTCACTCTATGGTAGAATCTTGGGCCACTGCACAGTTCTTTATACCTGGCGCTAACATTGACCTTTTCACACTTGAGTTATTTGGCCAGTTTTGGCCCCATAACTAGAGATGAGCGAACATGCTCGTCCGAGCTTGATGCTCGTTCGAGCTTGATGCTCGTTGGAGCATTAGGGTATTTGCATATGCTCGCTACTCGGACAAGCATATCGCGATCCTCGAGGAAATGGCAACTTCCTCTTCCTGCATGTTAGCCACCTTTTTTCAGCCAATCAACATGCAGGAGAGTCTTTGGTACCTCCTAGCATCACGTGGGGCCCCTAAAAGTCGATAGCAGGGATTGGCTGGCCAGATCAGATGACCTGGGAATATAAGAATCTGGTCCCGCGCTGCTCGCGTCATACGCCGTCTGCATGAGATTAGGATTAGAGCTGCTGTCTGTCAGGGAGAGTGTTAGAGCCTGAATTTAGATGTTGGTTAGGCAGGAATCACCCACAAAGAACCCAACAGCCCTTCTAAGGGCTACAAGCACCTTTTTTTTTTTGGTCTCCTCCGGGCTGCTGGCTGGGACTTGTAGAGCAGCTACCGCCATCTTGGCTGCACACTGTACACAGTGACTGGTGGCAGAAGGGACAGCACGTGGTCCACACAGACCCAAAATAAATTGCCCAAAGTACTCATTTTTGCTGCTGCTGTACCTTGGCTTGCTGAGATCTGTAGTGCAGTCTAGGGAATACGTTTTTCTGTCATTTCAATACACTACAGTCCAGTGAACAATTAGGTAGTGTACTGTACAGAAGCGTCAGTCTAGGGAATACGTTTTTCTGTCATTTCTATACACTACAGTCCAGTGAACAATTATGTAGTGTGCTGTACAGTAGTGTCATTCTAGGGAATACGTTTTTTTATATATCCTACAGTGCAGTGAAAAATTGAGTGGTTTGCGGTGCAAAAGCCGCCGTCTAAAGACTACGTTTTTCCTCTCAAAATTCTGTCGTGTGCTGCACACTAGCCGGAGTGTAGAAAATATAATTTTTTCCTCTCAGTTATATATTATACAGTGCAGTGAAAAATTCTGTCGTGTGCTGCACACTAGCCAGAGTGTAGAAAATAGAAAATATAATTTTTTCCTCTCAGTAATATATTATACAGTGCAGTGAAAAACTCTGTCGTGTGCTGCACACTAGCCGGAGTGTAGAAAATAGAAAATCTAATTTTTTCCTCTCAGTTATATATTATACAGTACAGTGAAAAATTCTGTCGTTTGCTGCACACTTGCCGGAGTGTAGAAAATAGAAAATATAATTTTTTCCTCTCAGTTATATATTATATAGTGCAGTGAAAAATTCTGTCGTGTGCTGCACACTAGCCGGAGTGTAGAAAATATACGTTTTTCCTCTCAGTCATATATACTACAGTGCAGTGTGAAATTGTGTTGTGTGCTGCACACTAGCCGGAGTGTAGAAAATAGAAAATATAATTTTTTCCTCTCAGTTATATCTTAGACAGTGCAGTGAAAAATTCTGTCGTGTGCTGCACACTAGCCGGAGGGTAGAAAATATAATTTTTTCCTCTCAGTTATATCTTAGACAGTGCAGTGAAAAATTCTGTCGTGTGCTGCACACTAGTCGGAGTGTAGAAAATATACGTTTTTCCTCTCAGTCATATATACTACAGTGCAGTGAAAAATTCTGTTGTGTGCTGCACACTAGCCGGAGTGTAGAAAATATGTTTTTCCTTTCAGTTATATATTATACAGTGCAGAGTAAAATTGAGTGGTTTGCGGTGCAATAGCCGCCGTTTAAAGACTACGTTTTTAATCTCAGTCATATATACTACAGTGCAGTGCGAAATTCTGTCGTGTGCTGCACACTAGCCGGAGTGTAGAAAATAGAAAATATAATTTTTTCCTCTCAGTTATATCTTAGACAGTGCAGTGAAAAATTCTGTTGTGTGCTGCACACTAGCCGGAGTGTAGAAAATCTAATTTTTTCCTCTCAGTTATATATTATACAGTGCAGTGAAAAATTCTGTCGTGTGCTGCACACTAGCCAGAGTGTAGAAAATAGAAAATATAATTTTTTCCTCTCAGTAATATATTATACAGTGCATTGAAAAATTCTGTCGTGTGCTGCACACTAGCCGGAGTGTAGAAAATAGAAAATCTAATTTTTTCCTCTCAGTTATATATTATACAGTGCAGTGAAAAATTATGTTGTTTACTGCACACTTGCCGGAGTGTAGAAAATAGAAAATATAATTTTTTCCTATCAGTTATATATTATACAGTGCAGTGAAAAATTCTGTCGTGTGCTGCACACTAGCCGGAGTGTAGATAATATAATTTTTTCCTCTCAGTTATATATTATAAAGTGCAGAGTAAAATTGAGTGGTTTGCGGTGCAATAGCCGCCGTCTAAAGACTAAGTTTTTCCTCTCAGTCATATATACTACAGTGCAGTGCGAAATTCTGTTGTGTGCTGCACACTAGCCGGAGTGTAGAAAATAGAAAATAGAATTTTTTCCTCTCAGTTATATCTTAGATAGTGCAGTGAAAAATTCTGTCGTGTGCTGCACACTAGCCGGAGTGTAGAAAATAGAAAATATAATTTTTTCCTCTCAGTTATATCTTAGACAGTGCAGTGAAAAATTCTGTTGTGTGCTGCACACTAGCCGGAGTATAGAAAATATGTTTTTCCTTTCAGTTATATATTATACAGTGCAGAGTAAAATTGAGTGGTTTGCGGTGCAATAGCCGCCGTTTAAAGACTACGTTTTTAATCTCAGTCATATATACTACAGTGCAGTGCGAAATTCTGTCGTGTGCTGCACACTAGCCGGAGTGTAGAAAATAGAAAATATAATTTTTTCCTCTCAGTTATATCTTAGACAGTGCAGTGAAAAATTATGTTGTTTACTGCACACTTGCCGGAGTGTAGAAAATAGAAAATATCATCTTTTCCTATCAGTTATATATTATACAGTGCAGTGAAAAATTCTGTCGTGTGCTGCACACTAGCCGAAGTGTAGAAAATAAAAAATATAATTTTTTCCTCTCAGTTATATCTTAGACAGTGCAGTGAAAAATTCTGTTGTGTGCTGCACACTATCCGGAGTGTAGAAAATAGAAAATATAATTATTTTCTCTCAGTTATATCTTAGACAGTGCAGTGAAAAATTCTGTCGTGTGCTGCACACTAGCCGGAGTGTAGAAAATAGAAAATATTATTTTTTCCTCTCAGTTATATCTTAGACAGTGCAGTAAAAAATTCTGTTGTGTGCTGCACACTAGCCGGAGTGTAGAAAATAGAAAATATAATTATTTTCTCTCAGTTATATCTTAGACAGTGCAGTGAAAAATTCTGTCGTGTGCTGCACACTAGCCGGAGTGTAGAAAATAGAAAATATTATTTTTTCCTCTCAGTTATATCTTAGACAGTGCAGTAAAAAATTCTGTCGTGTGCTGCACACTAGCCGGAGTGTAGAAAATATAAGCTTTCCTTTCAGTTATATATTATACAGCGCAGTGAAAAATTGAGTGGTTTGCGGTGCAATAGCCGCTGTCTAAAGACTATGTTTTTCCTCTCAGTCATGTATACTACAGTGCAGTGCGAAATTTTGTCGTGTGCTGCACACTAGCCGGAGTGTAGAAAATAGAAAATAGAATTTTCTCCTCTCAGTTATATCTTAGACAGTGCAGTGAAAAATTCTGTCGTGTGCTGCACACTAGCCGGAGTGTAGATAATATAATTTTTTTCCTCTCAGTTATATATTATAGAGTGCAGAGTAAAATTGAGTGGTTTGCGGTGCAATAGCCGCCGTCTAAAGACTAAGTTTTTCCTCTCAGTCATATATACTACAGTGCAGTGCGAAATTCTGTTGTGTGCTGCACACTAGCCGGAGTGTAGAAAATAGAAAATAGAATTTTTTCCTCTCAGTTATATCTTAGACAGTGCAGTGAAAAATTCTGTCGTGTGCTGCACACTAGCCGGAGTGTAGAAAATAGAAAATATAATTTTTTCCTCTCAGTTATATCTTAGATAGTGCAGTGAAAAATTCTGTCGTGTGCTGCACACTAGCCGGAGTGTAGAAAATAGAAAATATAATTTTTTCCTCTCAGTTATATATTATACAGTGCAGTGAAAAATTCTGTTGAGTGCTGCACACTAGCCGGATAGTAGAAAATATATTTTTTTCCTTTCAGTTATATATTATACAGTACAGTGAAAAAATGAGTGGTTTGTGGTGCAATAGCCGCCGTCTAAAGACTAAGTTTTTCCTCTCAGTCATATATACTACAGTGCAGTGCGAAATTGTGTCGTGTGCTGCACACTAGCCGGAGTGTAGAAAATAGAAAATATAATTTTTCCTCTCAGTTATATCTTAGACAGTGCAGTGAAAAATTCTGTTGTGTGCTGCACACTAGCCGGAGTGTAGAAAATATAAGCTTTCCTTTCAGTTATATATTATACAGTGCAGTGAAAAATTGAGTGGTTTGCGGTGCAATAACCGCCGTCTAAAGACAACGTTTTTCCTCTAAGTCATATATACTACAGTGCAGGTAAAAATTGTGTCGTGTGCTGCACACTAGCCGGAGTGTAGAAAATCTAATTTTTTCCTCTCAGTTATATATTATACAGTGCAGTGAAAAATTCTGTTGTGTGCTGCACACTAGCCAGGGTGTAGAAAATAGAAAATATAATTTTTTCCTCTCAGTAATATATTATACAGTGCATTGAAAAATTCTGTCGTGTGCTGCACACTAGCCGGAGTGTAGAAAATAGAAAATCTAATTTTTTCCTTTCAGTTATATATTATACAGTGCAGTGAAAAATTATGTTGTTTACTGCACACTTGCCGGAGTGTAGAAAATAGAAAATATAATTTTTCCTATCAGTTTATATATTATACAGTGCAGTGAAAATTCTGTCGTGTCTGCACACTAGCCGAGTGTAGAAAATATACGTTTTTCCTCTCAGTCATATATACTACAGTGCAGTGTGAAATTGTGTTGTGTGCTGCACACTAGCCGGAGTGTAAAAAAGAAA
>ONZH01015728.1:0-125354 GCA_900303285.1 Rhinella marina
CATGCTGCTGCTGCCGCTCCACGCGCTGTGTCCTAGCTGCTGCTACCTCCAAATTATGTAATTGTGCCACTCTGTGGCCTACTCATGTTGCTGCTGCCGCCTCCACACGCTGTGTCCTAGCTGCCGCTACCTCCAAATTATGTGATTAATCCACTCTGTGACCTACTCATGCTGCTGAAGCCTCCACACGCTGTGTCCTAGCTGCCACTACCACCAAATTATGTAATTGTGCCACTCTGTGGCCTACTCATGCTGCTGCCGCCTCCACACGCTGTGTCCTAGCTGCCACTACCTCCAAATTATGTAATTGTGCCACTCTACGGTATGTTGCATTTAAATTTTTATGACTGCTGCTGCCTCTCCCAGGGTAGGTCACTGTGGCAGTCTGTGTCATTAAAATTAGTACGACTCCTGCTGCTTTTCCCGTTCCATGGCCTTGAAATGTATAATGTATTCGACTGCTGCCTATTTCAGATGCTGTTACTGTGCCACTCTGTGGCCTTGAAATGTATTAGACTGCTACTTCTTGCAGACGCTGTTTCTTTGCCACTCTGTGGCCTTGAAATGTATTCGACTGCTGCCTATTGCAGATGCTGTTACTCGGTGGCCTTGAAATGTATTCGACTGCTGCTGCCTCTTGCAGCTTCTGTTACGGTGCCACTTGTTGGCCTAGTAAATTAGTCCGACTACGGCTGCCTCTTGCAGCTGCTGTTACGGTGCCACTCGGCCTAGTAAATTTGTACGACTGCTGCTGCCTCTTGCAGCTGCTGTTACGGTGCCACTCATTGGCCTAGTAAATTTGTCCGACTGCTGCTGCCTCTTGCAGCTGCTGTTACGGTGCCACTCATTGGCCTAGTAAATTTGTCCGACTGCTGCTGCCTCTTGCTGCTGCTGTTACAGTGACACTCGTTGGCCTAGTAAATTGATTAGAATTTTTTGGACCTTCTGCTAGGCAGCAGCATGTCACTCGTAAATTTTTGGTATGTTCTGTAGTCCTATTCCATTATTCATAGCTCAAGTACACAGGAAACCCTGTTTGTTTTGAACACTCAAATTTTTAAAAGTAAATGATTCCGGCCCCCGAGACACTCAGCGATGAGCATGGGGGAGGCGAGAGGCAGGGGCTCCCACAGGTGGTAGCTCAGCTCCCTGCAGACCGCCAGCTCGATCTCAAGATGGAACTCCAAGCTTTCTTGGCATACTGCGTCAATACTGACATTTTACCACAGTTGAGGCAAAGCTGGAGCCTTTGCTGCACCTCCTCTGTCTTACGTTCCCGTCCGCTGGCATAACCAGCCCCGATACTGATAAGAACATATGCTACAGTTGATCTTAACCAAAAGGCGGAGAATTCTTTTTTACGGTCTGCTCTTCAGGGTATGTCACCATGCCTCTCTCCGGCCTGATGCTGCTGCCACCGCCGAATCCACATGCCGTCTCCTAGCTGCCGCTATGTCAAAATTATGTAATTGTGCCACTCTGTGGCCTTCAAATTATACTACTACTTCCACTGCTGCTGCCACTTCCAGGGTTTGTCATTCTGCCACTCTGTGGCCTACTCATGCTGCTGCCACCTGGCCACACTGTCGTCGTGCCACTCTATAGTCTGCTGATGCTGCTGCCACTGCCATCTCCATGCTTTCTGGGGTGGCTCTGCTTGTATAAGCGTGTAATAGAACAGGTTCTGTCGAAATGTATGTGGAATCAGTGAATTGGTGTAAAAGGTGTGCGCTTTTGGCGCTCTAGTAGGATCTTGGGCCTCTGCACGATTCTTTATAGCTAGCGCTAACATTGACCTGTAAGGTTCAGTTCAGACTTGAGTTATTTGGGGAGTTTTGGCCCCTTAACTGCCCAAATACATAAAAGTGTGCAGCGATTCTAAGAGCGACGCCTGTTATGTGTGTGTCACACTGGCTCACAGTATTCTTTCACTACCACAGTAGACTCCCTATGCGTTTTACTGCAAGGCACAGTGCTCTACACCACTATCCAGGCTCTCTGCAACCCAGAAGTAGCCGTTTTTTAACGCGATTCACCACAAATTTATTCAGATCAAAGCAAATCTTTTCGGAAAATTCGGCGAACCAACAAAATTGAATTTTTGAAAAATTCGCTCATCTCTAGTCACAATGGCAGAGTGGGCAAGTGGCAGCAGCCGTAGTAGCAGAATTACGAGGTCACACAGTGGCACAATGACAGAGGGTGGAAGTAGCAGCAACCGTAGTAGCAGAATTACGAGGCCAAAGTGGCATGACGACAGAGATGGGTAGGGCAAAGTTCTCATGACAATTAATGTCTGTGTCGGAGGAATTGATGTAGATCAAGTGTCAACCGTTGTCAAGTTTGACCTGCCTGTGACTTGACAAGGTCTGACAGAGTGGCACGATGACAGTGTAGAAGAGGCAGTGGCAGTAGCTGTAGGATTATGAGGCCACACAGTGGAACAACGACAGAGTGTGGAAGTGGCAGCAACCACAGAGTGGCCTGACAAGATTGAAAATGTCAGTAAGTATAATTTCGCAGTCACAGGCCCCCCGAGCAAATATGAGATATCAGTAAGTATAATTTCGCAGTCACAGACCCACTGAGCAAATATGAAATATCAGTAAGTATAATTTCGCAGTCACAGGCCCACCGAGCAAATATGAAATATCAGTAAGTATAATTTTGCAGTCATAGGCCCACCGAGCAAATATCAAATATCAGTAAGTAAAATTTTGCAGTCACAGACCCAGTGAGCAAATATCAAATATCAGTGAGCATAATTTCGCAGTCACAGGCCCAGTGAGCAAGTACCACATGTCAGTCAGTAGAATTTCGAGGCAACAGAATGGTACGACGATATTATGGAGGTAGTAGTAGCAGCAGCAGCAGCATGGGCAGACTACAGAATGGTACGACGACATTATGGAGGCAGTAGCAGCATCAGCAGACTATAGAGTGGCAATACAACAGTGTGGACAGCTAGGTGGCAATAACACTACCCGCTGACGATGGTGGGTGTAAGAAGGAGCACTTGGCATCAGATGTGTGGCATCAGGCGGGTGGCGGCATCAGAATATTTGGTGAGGCAGGTAGCCAGAAGAATCAGTAAAAAAAAAGCATGAATAATCTAATCTGACACATCAGGCGTTGGTGGTTGGAAATCCTGGCTGATCCACGCCTGATTCATCTTGACAAAGGTCAGTCTCTCTACATTTTGGGTGGACAGGCGAGTTCTCCTTGGTGTAACTATGGCCCCTGCCGCACTAAACACCTGCTTTGATGCCACACTACTGGCTGGGCAGGACAGCTATTCCAGAGCAAACATGGCCTGTTGCGGCCACAAATCTAGTTTGGCTGCCCAGTAATCCAGCGGATCTTCAATGATGGGTGGCAGGGTGCTGATGTCATGCTTCTGCTGCTGCCACCATGCTTATGTGGCTGGGGGTGTCTGATGTCCTTTGCGACAAAGTCAAAGACCGAGTCAACCATCCAAAAACCGCTGGGTTTCTGTTCAAGACATGACCTCTAGATAACATCGGGAACTCAGGCCTCTCAAAGTCACCCCTGCTGCCACACCCCCTTACTCTGATGCGACCTGATCCTGCACCAGAAACATTTAGGCCTCTGCCACTCCCCTGTGCAGGGTCTGTCATTTCTCTGTTTGGCATGCTGTTAGATCAAATAAATAAATAGGAAATTAAAATATGCTACAAAGGGCTGCAATTGTCCCACTTCAGCACAGAGCGAATAATAAGTTTTTTGGGCAACAGTAATAAATGCCAGTAGCTTTTAAAATATAGAACTTTGACTCTGTAGGCCAAATCAAACTTTTTTTAACAATAATACACGCTACAAATGGCTATAATTTTCCCACTTCAGCACAGAGCGAATTATATGTTTTTTGAAACAATAATAGCTGCTAGAACAGTTTACTATAAATAACTATGGCGCTATACGCCTACTAAAACTTTTTTGGGACAATAATACACCCTACAATGGGCTGTAATTATCCCACTTTAGCACAGAGCAAATAATATTTTTTTTTGCAACAATAATAGCTGCTAGAACACTTTACTATATATAACTTTGGCGCTATACACCTACTAAAACTTTTTTTGGACAATAATACACGCTACAAAGGGCTGTAATTTTCCCACTTCAGCACCAAGCCAATAATATGTTTTTTTGGCAACAGTAATAAATGCCAGTAGCTTTTAAAATATAGAACTTTGGCGCTGTACACCAACTAAAACTCTTTTTTATGAGAATAATACATGCTACAAAGAGCTGTAATTGTCCTACTTCAGCACAGAGCGAATAATATGTTTTTTTGCAACACTACCAGCTGCTTGAACACTTTACTATGGATAACTTTGGCGCTGAACGCCTACTAAAACTGTTTTTTTAACACTAATACACGCTACAAAGGGCTATAATTGTCCCATTTCAGCAGAGCGAATAATACGTTTTTTGGGCAACAGTAATAAATGCCAGTAGCTTTTAAAATGTAGAACTTTGCCGCTGTAGGCCAAATCAAACTTTTTTGACAATAATACTTGCTACAAAGGGCTATAATTGTCCCACTTCAGCACAGAGCGAATAATACGTTTTTTGGGCAACAGTAATAAATGCCAGTAGCTTTTAAAATATAGAACTTTGGCTCTGTAGGCCAAATCAACCTTTTTTGACAATAATACAAATGGCTATAATTTTCCCGCTTCAGCACAAAGCGAATAATACGTTTTTTTTTAACACTAATAGCTGCTAGAACAGTTTACTATATATAACTTTGGCGCTATACGCCTACTAAAACTTTTTTGGGACAATAATACATGCTACAATGGGCTGTAATTATCCCACTTCAGCACAGAGCAAATAATATTTTTTTGCAACAATAATAGCTGCTAGAACACTTTACTATATATAACTTTGGCGCTATACACCTACTAAAACTTTTTTTGGACAATAATACACGCTACAAAGGGCTGTAATTTTCCCACTTCAGCACCAAGCCAATAATATGTTTTTTTGGCAACAGTAATAAATGCCAGTAGCTTTTAAAATATAGAACTTTGGCGCTGTACACCAACTAAAACTCTTTTTTATGAGAATAATACATGCTACAAAGAGCTGTAATTGTCCTACTTCAGCACAGAGCGAATAATATGTTTTTTTGCAACACTACCAGCTGCTTGAACACTTTACTATGGATAACTTTGGCGCTGAACGCCTACTAAAACAGTTTTTTTAACACTAATACACGCTACAAAGGGCTATAATTGTCCCACTTCAGCAGAGCGAATAATACGTTTTTTGGGCAACAGTAATAAATGCCAGTAGCTTTTAAAATGTAGAACTTTGCCGCTGTAGGCCAAATCAAACTTTTTTGACAATAATACTTGCTACAAAGGGCTGTAATTGTCCCACTTCAGCACCGAGCCAACACTTATAGCTGCTAGAACACTTTGCTATATATAACTTTGGCGCTGTACGCCTACTAAAACTGTTTATTTTTTACAATAATACATGCTACAAAGGGCTGTAATTGTCCCACTTCAGCCCAGAGCGAATAATACGTTTTTTGGGCAACAATAATAAATGCCAGTAGCTTTTAAAATATAGAACTTTTGCGCTGTAGGCCAAATCAAGCTTTCTTTTACCAATATTACACACTACAAATGGCTGTAATTTTCCCACTTCAGCACAGAGCGAATAATACATTTTTTGCAACACTAATAGCTGCTAGAAAACTTTACTATATATAACTTTGGCGCTGTACGCCTACTAAAACAGTTTTTTTTACAATAATACACACTACAAAGGGCTATAATTGTCCCACTTCAGCACAGAGCGAATAATACGTTTTTTGGGCAACAGTAATAAATGCCAGTAGCTTTTAAAATATAGAACTTTGGCGTTGTAGGCCAAATCAAGCTTTTTTGACAATAATACACACTACACAGGGCTATAATTGTCCCACTTCAGCACAGAGACAATAATATGTTTTTTTTTGGCAACAGTAAAAAATGCCGGTAGCTTTTAAAATATAGAACTTTGACGCTGTACACCAACTAAAACTCTTTTTTATTTGAAAAGAAAAATACACGCTACAAAGGGCTGTAATTTTCCCACTTCAGCACAGAGCGAATAATAAGTTGTTTTGCAACACTAATAGCTGCTAGAACACTTTACTATATATAACTTTGGCGCTGTACGCCTACTAAAACAGTTTTTTTTACAATAATACACGCTACAAAGGGCTGTAATTGTCCCACTTCAGCACAGAGCGAATAATACGTTTTTTGGGCAACAGTAATAAATGCCAGTAGCTTTTAAAATATAGAACTTTAGCGCTGTAGGCTAAATCAAGCTTTTTTGACAATAATACTTGCTACAAAGGGCTATAATTCTCCCACTTCAGCATCGAGTCAATAATACGTTTTTTTTTCAACACTAATAGCTGCTAGAACACTTTACTATATATAACTTTGGCGCTGTATGCCTACTAAAACAGTTTTTTTTACAATACACGCTGCAAAGGGCTGTAATTGTTCCATTTCAGCACAGAGCGAATAATACACATTTTTTGGGCAACAGTAATAAATGTCAGTAGCTTTTAAAATATAGAACTTTGGCGCTGTAGGCCAAATCAAGCTTTTTTGACAATAATACACGCTACAAAGGGCTGTAATTGTCCCACTTCAGCACCGAGCCAATAATATGTTTATTTTTGGAACAGTAATAAATGCCAGTAGCTTTTAAAATATAAAACTTTGGCGCTGTACACCGCCTAAAAATCTTTTTTATGAGAAAAATACATGCTACAAAGGGCTATAATTCTCCCACTTCAGCACCGAGTCAATAATCCATTTTTTTAACACTAATAGCTGCTAAAACACTTTACTTTATATAACTTTGGCACTGTACGCCTACTGAAACTGTTTTTTTTTACAATAATACACGCTACAAAGGGCTATAATGGTCCCACTTCAGCACAGAGCGAATAATACGTTTTTTGGGCAACACTAATAAATGCCAGTAGTTTTTAAAATATAGAACTTTGGCACTGTAGGTCAAATCAAGCTTTTTTTTTACAAGAGTACACATACAAAGGGCTGTAATTCTCACACTTTAGCACCGAGCCAATTATATACACCCTATATACCCTAACTAATAGCTGCTAGAACACTTTACTAGATATAATTTTGGCGCTGTACGCCTACTAAAACTTTTTTTAACAATAATACACGCTACAAATTTTCCCACTTTACCACAGCTAATAAGCCCCTACACTAAAACAGCAAAAAAGTGCAGTACTAAATATAACTACAGCGCACAAGGGTTAACAAAACCCCAATAACCAGAATTACAGAGGCAACATGAGCATGAACTTGACATGAGCAGCTGTGGCATGGCAATTTTGAATCCCAGTCACTGAAACCAAGGTGTAATATCGTTTTTCCTATTACCCTGTGGTTGCACTTCTTTCCATATCTCACACTGTCTCTAAACACCCCAATAGAAGCCTGTTCTGCTTCAATATTTCACTCACTATCCTTTCCCTACACTTCTATTCAGCAATTTGTAATTTTGATGAGGTTTTGTAACACTTTGCCTAGTGCCTGCAAACATCTCTCCCTGCACTGAGTTCACTGTAGAATGACAGAATCCAAAATGGCTGATCGTATTTATAGGGCTGTGACATCACAGGTTTGGCTGGCTGCTGATTGGCTGCATACATGGCATTGTGGGTGATCCCTCCCTCCCTCATGTTCCTTTCTCCATGTCCAAACACGTGCAGCCGCCATTTTAGTGAAAAAAATAAAAACGATTCGTCACCACGAATCGTCAGGAAATTCGAAATCGGTGCAAATCGAATAATTCCTGAAATTCGAATCGAATTTCATTTTGTTTGATTCGATTCGCTCATCTCTAGTTCTATTGTTGCCCTATCTTCAGGATAGGTCATTCACGATTAGTATTCACCCCATAAGGCACATTAACATTTTTCTCCCACTTTTGAGAAAAAGAAGTGTGTCTCATACAGCAAAGAAATATATATATATATACACACACACGTCTTAGATTGACAAGGACAATGCAACATTTCAAATATTTGAGAATCACATATAAGACCTTTGAAATCAATGAAGGTAATTTTAAAGTAATGAGAAAGAGATGAGTTATATGTATCAGGTATGGGTTTTATCAAACAGTTAGACTGTGGTTCAATGAACTACAATCTAACAGTTTCCATGACTGACCATACTATGCTATAATTTAGTTCCCTCTTCATTCAATCAAATATAATATATCCTATCAGTTTAAAATGATGTGCAAGGCAATGATGGAAAAAGAAATGATATTTACAAGATTGATTTTAAAGAAGGATAGAATGTTAACAGTGAATGTAAAATTAAATGAGAGAGAATTAGACAAGAAGATAAGAGAAAACATAAGTTAACCTCTTCCTACCTATACCATGGGCTAATAGCCTAGCTTCTGGCAGAAGACCATTAATTTATGTGTTAGCTTAATACTCCTACTTGCTGACAGGCCCACCCTATATTGTAAAAGGGAACTAAAAAATACTGAGCCATGGGGCCCAGTTTTTATATTGAGCACTATAATCACAAATATAAGAGGTGGCTTCTAGGATACCACCGTAATGCCAAAAATTATGTCTCTGTGAGAGTGGGCTTGGAGCAATACAAAAAAAAAATGCATACAGATTACTGGTAACAAAAATGTACAGGACTGTTACCGTTCCATAGTTCTATATAGACACAGGAAAGCACATAGAAAGTGTAAAAATTAATGAATAAGAAAATTACAAATTTTTACCTGTTGTACACTTTATCTGCTTTTGGAACTTCACTAAATTCTACAATATAAGAGCCACCAAGAAAGCCACTAAACATCATGATGAGAAACGAACTAATGCATGGGAACTGTTCTTTAAGATATACTGAAGACAACAGATACAGATATTAAAAAAAATAAAATTATTACATGAGGGATATAACTTTTAACATTACCGATTGTGTTATTTGCCAAAATAAATCAGTACATTAAGAAATTACATGGCATAATCTCATAAAAACGTAGAACAATAATGTCCATGTTGTATAAGAGGGAAAGAAAGATGAATTTTGCAAGATGGATAAATTACATCTTCTACAATATACATTATGTATGACTTGCCATGACTGCTTGCTATGTTGATATGTTTAATTCATATAAAAACTTGGCTGACAATCCAACAAAATATATGGTTAGCCACTATTTTCACAAAATAGACGTCTTGGATTATGTTATGTTTATATTTTATGAACTGTAAAGTGTTAGATAATGGTTTAAAACAATTAAGGCTTATTTCAAATTATCAATATTTCCATCTGGATTCAGTTTGTTTTGACAATAGACGGCATGCTTACTGAGTCCTGACTAGAGATGAGCGAGCACTAAAATGCTCGTTATTCGAGACAAACTTTTCCCGATGCTCGGGTGCTCGTTTCGAGTAACGAACCGCATTGAAGTCAATGGGAGACTCGAGCATTTTTTGCAGGGGACCAAGGCTCTGCGTAGGGAAGGCTGGGTGAAAACCTGGAAACCTCAGAAAATGATGGAAACACCACGGAAATGGACAGGAAACAGCAGGGGCAGCATGCATGGATGCCTCTGAGGCTGCCTAATCCCACCATTACCCCAAATTCTCCTGCAACAGCCTGGTGGTTACCCTCATGGGAATTGTGCTCACCCAGACCAAGAAAGGCAAGGCACATGCCCATCACATGTTAGGGAAGCACCCAACTAGGTGTAACGAAGGTCCATCACCCATGCCCATGCTGGCACTGCTCTCCTGTCCCCAGCCACACGATGCAGGCATAAGCCTAACACAGCATGGTGTTGACACCAACAATTGACTAAGTTAGTATGCGGTAGCTGGTGAAGCACCCAAAAATTTAGCCTGACACAGCATGGCGGTTACACCACCAATGACTTTGTCCGACTGAGAATGCAGTGATATGGCTTTTGTTGAGCCTCCAAAATTTTTTTTCTTTTCGGAGTACATAAAGTCGACACTCAGCAAATTTTTTTTTTTTAAATGTCGGTACTTGCGCCTCCTGAAAAATTGTTTTGGACTGTCTGTTTGACGCTCCTGAAACATTGTTTTACAGTGTCTGTACTTGACACTGCGGAAAAATTGTTTGGAGAGAGGGCCTGTAGGTGGCCCTCCGGAAAAATTGTTTGGAGAGAGGGCCTGTAGGGGGCCCTCCGGAAAAATTGTTTAGAGAGAGGACCTGTAGGTGGCCCTCCGGAAAAATTGTTTAGAGAGAGGACCTGTAGGGGGCCCTCTAAAAAACTGAGTTTTGGGTCAGCGTTAGGCAAAGACGACAAGGAGGAGGAGGAGTAGGAGGAGTAGAGAAGAGGAATCAGATACATAAGTAATGTTAATCCTTAGCTGCTTTCCCCCGGAGGAGATTTGAATTCCGGTGAAACCCAGGCTTTGTTCATTTTAATAAGCGCCAGCCTGTCAGCGCTGTCAGTTGACAGGCATGTACGCTTATCGGTGATGATGCCACCAGCTGCACTGAATACCCGCTCTGACAACACGCTAGCGGCAGGGCAGGCCAGCACCTCCAAGGCGTACAGCGCCAGTTCAGGCCACGTGTCCAGCTTTGAAACCCAGTAGTTGTATGGAGCAGAGTGATTGGTCCGAATGTTGGTATGGTCAGCTAGGTACTCCCTCACCATCTTTCTGTAAAGCTCACCCCTACTCTGCCTAGACTGGTGACAAATGACAGTGTCTTGCTGGGGTGACATAAAACTGGCAAAGGCCTTGGAGAGCGTTCCCCTGCCAGTGCTGGACAAGCTGCCTGCTCGCCTCCTCTCCCCCACTACTTGGCCCACAGAACCACGCCCTCTGCCGCTATCGGCGTCAGATGGGAAGGATTGTTTCAGCTTGTGCACCAGGGCCTGTTGATAGTGATTCACTCTCATACTCCTTTCCTCTACAGGGATGAGAGTGGAAAGGTTCTGCTTGTACCGTGGGTCCAGGAGAGTGAACACCCAGTAATCAGTGTTTAAAAAAATTCTTCTAACGCGAGGGTCACGGGATAGGCAGCCTAACATGAAGTTTGCCATGTGCGCCAGAGTCCCAACACGCAAGAATTCCCTCTCCTCACTGGCCTGACTCTCCATTTCCTCCTCCTCCTCTTCAGCCCATACACGCTCAAGAGTTAAGAAGGACTGAGCATTGGTACCCTCTTCTGTCTCGCCGACATTCTCCTCCTCTTCCTCCTCATCCTCATCCCCCTCCTCCGATACGCGCTGAGAAACAGACCGTAGGGTGCTCTGGCTATCAAGCGATGTATCATCCTCCATCGTCTCTTGTGACAAGCGCAAAGCTTCCGACTTCATGCTGAGCAGTGAGTTTTTCAACAGGCAAAGCAGCGGGATGGTGAGGCTGATAATGGCGGCATCGCAGCTGACCATCTGTGTTGACTCCTCAAAGTTGCTCAACACCTGGCAGATATCAGACAACCACGTCCACTCCTCATTGTAGACTTGAGGAATCTGAGTGACCTGACTACCAGTTCTGGTGGAAGTTGACATCTGGCAGTCTACAATCGCTCTGCGCTGCTGGTAAACTCTGGATAACATGTTTAATGTCGAATTCCATCTTGTGGGCATGTCGCACAACAGTCGGTGAGCGGGCAGTTGTAGGCGGCTCTGCGCTGCCCTGAGAGTGGCAGCATCTGTGGTTGACTTGCGGAAATGTGCACAGATGCGGCGCACCTTGGTGAGCAAATCAGACAGATTGGGGTATGTCTTGAGAAACCGCTGAACTATGAGATTGAACACGTGGGCCAGGCATGGCACATGTGTCAGTCTGCCGAGTTGCAGAGCCGCCACCAGGTTACGCCCGTTGTCACACACAACCATTCCTGGCTTGAGGTTCAGCGGTGCCAGCCACAGATCGGTCTGAGCCGTGATGCCCTGTATTGTTCTTGGACGGTGTGCCTTTTGTCACCTAAGCTCAGCAGTTTGAGCACCGCCTGCTGGCGCTTACCCACGGCACTGCTGCTGCGCTTAGAGCTACCGACTGAAGGCGCCGTGCCCATGGATGGTAATTCGGAGGAGGTGGAGGAGGAGCAGGGGTCGGATGAGGAGGCATAGTACATCTGAGAGACCGTGACCGAGGTAGGCCCCGCAATCCTCAGTGTGGGCAGTACCTGAGCGGCCCCAGGGTCAGTCTCAGTCCCAGCCTCCATCAAGTTAACCCAATATGCCGTCAGTGATATATTGTGTCCCTGCCCAGCAGCACTTTTCCACGTGTCCATGTTTAGGTGGACCTTCTCAGAAACAGCGTTGGTCAGGGCATGGATGATGTTCTGTGAAACGTGCAGGTGTAGGGCTGGGATGGCACATCGGGAAAAATAGTAGCGGTTGGGGACCGAATACCGAGGGGCAGCCACCGCCATGAGGTTGCAAAAAGCCTCGGTCTCTACCAGCCTATAGGGCAGCATCTCCAGGCTCAGCAATTTGGAGATGTGGACGTCGAGGACTTGGGCATGTGGGTGGATGGAACTGTATTTCCTCTTGCGCTCCAGTGTCTGCTGTAAAGACAGCTGAATGCTGCGCAGGGACACATTGGTGGAGGTTGTGGAGGATCGTGGGGGCGAAGGTGTGGTTTTCCGGTGGGAGGCGCTCGTGCCCGGGTCCTGGGCAGGGGGTTGACTAGCAGAGGCAGCGAGTGACACAGGGGAAGGAGCAGTGGTGTGACCCGCAGGAGGTGGTGAACGGCCTTGGTTCCATTGAGTGGGGTGTTTAGCACTCATATGCCTGCGCATGCTGGTGGTGGTTAGGCTAGTAGTGGTGGCACCCCTTCTGATCCTGGTGTGGCACAGGTTGCACACCACAGTCCGTCAGTCATCCTCACTTTCTTTAAAGAACCTCCAGACTTGCGAACATCTAGGCCTCGCCATGGGAGCTTCACTACATGAAACAGTTGCTGCTGATGCACCAGCTCTGGCCCTGCTTCTCCCTCTGGCCACCCCACTGCATCTTCTAACCTGTTCTGGTGCAGCACTCGCCTCCGCCTCAGAAGCACTGTCTTCTCTCGGCTTTTCAACCCAGCTTGGGTCAGTCACCTCGTCATCCTCTGATTCCTCAGTCTGCTCCCCCCTCTGACTTCCTGCCCTGACAACAACTTCACCACTGTCTGACAACCGTGTCTCCTCATCGTCCGACACCTCTTTACACACTTCTTCCACTAAGTCAACAATGTAATCACCCACAGACTGCGACAGTTGGAAAACCAGCAGCAACCTGAGAAGTGGTTTATGACTCTGGGAAGGGTCCAGAAAACAGTTCCTCAGAGTATGCCGGATCACATTCCAAATTTTCCTGGGAGGGGGCAGACTGGGGGGGAAGGAGGTTGAGGTGGAGGAGCCAGAGGAGTGCTCCCTTGGGTAACGTGGGTGGACTGCGTGGAAGACTGACTGGTGGACAAATTACTTGAAGCATTGTCCACAATCCACGACATCACCTGTTTGCACTGTTGTTTTTTCAACAGTGCTCTACCACGTGTCCCTGTAAGTTGAGACATGAAGCTATGGAGTGTAGCTCTGTGGCGTTCCCCTGCTCCCTCATCAGCAGGTACTGTCTCACCCTGCCCAGGACCACGGCCTCTGCCCCCTGCAGTAATTGAATGCCCACGCCCTCGTCCTCGACCCTTAGCCCTGGGGTTCAACATTTTCTGTATATAAGTGTATTATATATATATATTAAAAAAAATGGGCCTGCTGTACTGAAACCCACAAACTTGTTCAATCTGAACAAGTTAATATATAGGTGGGTAAGTTAGAGCTAAATTACGTATTTTATTACGTACCGTGCAGTATGGAGCAATTACACTGAAACTATTAGATTAAGCAGACTTGGTCTGCTTAAGTGTAACCCAGACAAATGTCGCACTCAGATTTTTCTAATGTAGCTGTATCAGTTAGAGCAAAAGACCGTTTTTAATTACGTGAGGTACAGTATGGGTCACCTGGACAGAAAATACGGATTGTGGTTTGTGGTGACTGGACAGCTGAACTGTGAAACACAGAATGATTCCACACAGCTGTATGAAATGGATTTGTATCACTGAGATAAAAAATTTTTTTGTGTGTTTTCTTTTAACGTGACGTGCAGAATATATCAGAGAGCAAACTCAGCCCCTGCTGACTGTGGCTATTTTCACTGCAACCCAGAAAAATGTTGCACTCAGATTTTTCTATATCACTGAGAGCAAAAAACTATTTGCAGTCTCCCTGCAAACTGCTGCAAATATGGTGATAGCTGCACTACTAGTGCCAGCCAGCCCAGCCAGAAGGAGACAAAAAAAGTGTCTTGTAGCCCTTAGAAGGGCTGTTGGGTTCTTTTGAGATCACTCCTGCCTAACAGAGAACTAAATCCAGGCCCTAACACTCTCCCTTAAACGCAGCAGATCTGTCCCTAACGACATCCAGACAGCCTCTGAGCCGAGCACCGCCGGACGTCACTAGTATATTCCAGTGTCACCTGATCTGGCCAGCCAACCCCTGCTAGGGGATACCGCAGAGTCTCCTGGCTAGTGATTTGCTGAGTTATAGGCGCCAAAAATTTAAAATGCGGGAGATGCCATTTCCTCGAGCATGGCGAGATGCTCGTCCGAGCATCGATCACATACGAGTACCCTAATGCTTGAACGAGCACTAAGCTCGGACGAGCATGCTCGGTCATCTCTAGTCCTGACCCATTCATGTCAGTGTATATATGCGCACGAGCATTGTTTCTCACTAACAATCTGTCCATTCAGTCACAGTATGTTCTATCTTCATTTGTCATTTCACACAGCACTGATGTATTCAATGGGTCACTGAAAAAAAACACTGACAACACATGGATAGCTTTCTAAGGGTACATTCACATAATAGTAAAAAACTGTTTTGTGTTAGACATTTTTTTAAAGGCTGTCACATCAATTTTCACAAGCATTGCAGTCATTGGATCTAATCAGACATTAAAAAATAAAAATAACAGCAAATAACGGCCATCAAAAATTATGGCATGTCCTATTTTGTCCATTTTCAAGGACAGACAGCCCACTTACAATTCAAGGGGGGCATTTTTCACTAAGGCATCCATGAAATAAATGGCTTTCACACTAGTTTTCTAAAATTTTGCCAAGTTTTGACATGGCTGACATTTTTCTCTCAGTTTTGTGTCAGTGTGTTCAGCAAATCTGTTAAGTTGTAGCATTTTTTTCCAAATGGACGTTATCAATTTTTGATGAGCTTTTCAAGCGCATGAACTGTGAAGAAAAACTGAAGAAAAGCACACTGCATCTCCTAGCAATCATCAGTAAAGGATAGACTTCATTCAGATACCAGTCAGTGTAGCTATTAAAAGGAATGGCTTAGTGTTAAGAGATGCTGCTCTTGTAAAGTATGCCTTACCATGAAGAAATAAAGTGATGATTATACCAACTTTTATAGTCATGTAAATGGTTGGATTTATAACTTGCATAAATGATTTTTTCATATTTTAACCTCATATTTTTAGGTCCAATATTCTAGGAGATTTTTTTTCATGCAGGGCTCCAATTACCAACATAAACATAAGACAATAGACATTAAATGTATGGCACTCGCTGCACACGTGCAGCAGGCACCATGACCGGCAGGTCTATGCTGTTTCAAACAACAGAGACCCACGGCTAACCACCGCACCCGGCAATAATGCTGATCGCGGTAATTAAAGCCTTTAGATGCTGTCATCAAGTGTGGGGTCAAAAACCTGGAAGCTGTCTATCCGCATTTTCAGCCATTACCAAATCCTGTGGGAGTATGTTCCATACCTTTACAGTTAAGAGAGAAAAGGTACTATATGCTTTTGAACTTTGTGACAAAATTATACAATTTTATATTAGCATGGGATTAACCAATTTCTATGAAAAGTGCATATTTTTATAAATACATTTTGTGAAATATGACAGTTTTTATACAATTTTTTGTATTTTTCTATTATTTTAAGATTAAAGAGGTTGTCCCACAAAAATTATGATACCTATGTGAATACTTTTGTAAGTGTATGTAATTAAAAATATATTATAGCTACTGAGTTATTGAATGAAGTCTATCTGCAAAGCATCACCTATTATTTGCTATTTTTTTAAAAAAATTTCTGTCTAACTGAGATGGAAGCATATGCCCAGTTTCATCCTTTGACTGCCACCAGCTGCAGCAGAATGGACACACCTCTGAGAAAGGAGATGCCCCCTAAGCTGTCAACTTGAAATCAATCTGGCAGAACATTTGAAGTAGTGAATGGGGAGATCTCCAGATCCATGTGAGGTACAGGGCTGGTTCTAGCTTTGTTAGAAAGAGGTTTTCATGCACTAGATTATGTATGAATTTCATTCTTTACATTAATCATGGGATAACACCTTTCAGTTTTTATTTTACTAAAATATGACATCTAGTATTTCCTATAGGACACATGTCTATTTGCTGTCTCCAATTTATCTTGAGCATTGGAGTTCTCTCAGTCTTCAATAGCCTTCAGCTTTTGTTTTGATGGAAAATATGGAATAGTGCCAATATTTTTAAAATAATAATGATACTAATAGTAAAAATAAAAGGAATTTCTAAACTTTTCTAATGGGAATATATTAAAAAACAATGAAAATGAATATTATATCTGCATTGAGGGTCATGTCTTAATACACAAAGTTAGAAAAAATATAAAGATTTGATTTCTTTGATATAAAAAGTGTGTTTGTTGTAGAATGGAGAATTGAATTCCCTTGATTCACATACTATAGGCAAACCTTTCCTGCATGCCTTTTTTTTCCTTCAGGAAAATACGATTGGGAATATCCCAGCGGTTTTAAATAATATAAGGGAAAGAAAGCATATGTTTTTATTCTTCCCCATGGATTTTGAAGACTATAAAGACATTGCTGGTTTCAGAAAAACAAGCTTCCTCCTAGTGCCTTGGGCTGATTTCATGGAACAGAGAGCCCAAAGCTTCAGAGGCTGCAGTGACTCAGATACATGGTTTTAAAGAAGGTGTTTTGTTTTAATAATCATATTAAATAACTGGAAATAGTTTAACATTGATTTACAAAATGTAAGAGAAACATACAGTAGCACGTAGATAATTGGCTTACTTAGGCTGATATACAATGACATTTAGATATTTGATGGAGATCATGGTTAAATTTTGCTGCTAAAATAGAAATTGAGAAATTATTTGCTGTACTCTTGCCATGGGCATAGCCATTTTATGGTACAGAAGTGTGCTTCCTAGCATTTTATTTTGGCTCATCCTATCCCAAAATAAGTGATGTCAGATGACCAGCTTTGAAAAGATATGTGATTTTGTGATACTCTGTTGGGAGATGCTTGTGATATATTTGTTTATATGAGGCCACCCAATGATTGTGATGGGTATTGCAGGCTGCCAATAGTCCTGCTAGTATATAATGATTTTGCACTGAATTTGCATCATGAAAAAAAATGTAAATTTAGGGGAGGGAACCTACCTGTTTTTGTCATAAAGAATCAACACTACAGAATGGAACTGGAACATTTGTTCCTAATTAATAATATATACTTTTTGTTCTTACCTACTTCTACCTTAGTATGAACACTTTTAGAATTCCATAAAGTGAAATCCACAAATATATGTGCTCTTTCTTAGTCATGCAATATAGAAATTATGCTGTACATTAGTTGCTTAGTTATAAAGCTGGATATGTTTTTAATATGTGGTACAGAGCCCCATAATTAAATCAAGTAGCTGAACAGAATGTGAATTTGACTTACTATAACCCAACATTTCTCACATTTAGTGTAAACAAAATGACCCTAGCAGAATATTATAAGAAGTAGGTTATTATTTATAGAACTTTTTAAGGCTATTTGGAATATTTAGTGAATTATTTCTATTTCTTGGCCTTGATTACCTACATTGATAATATGTATTAATGCTGTTAATTATAAAATAACCAAATAAATAAAAGAGATAGGGCAAAAAGGAAACATGACCTGGGCCTCCACCACCTAACAACCTCTACCGTGCTTCTCATGATGATTCACAGCAACTACAAGTCAGTATAATTTTAAAAAATGTATTAAATTTAGGCTAAATATACTGGTGTCTATCCTTACCCTTGGTCTAATTTGATTAAGGACTGAATTCAATTTAACCATGTGACATCCTAGCAAAATCCTTGACAGCCTGCAATTGCTAACACAACCAAGTGTATTGGGCTGATATTATGAAACAGAAAGGACTCAGCTTCAGAGGGTGCAATGACCCAGGCATGTGCACTCCGATAACCACATTGCCGCTGCTCATTGCTGTCTCTCCCCGCTCCACCTCCTCCATCTTTACCAGAAGCTAGTGCATGTGCACAGCTGCAAATGAAGCCAATATCCTATCGTTTTATCAATGTCCTAACGATATACTGGGGAGTAGTTAGGTATGCAAAACGCCTAGGGGCCTGGGCACTTGCAGCAAGAATGCCGCCCCTGGGCACTTGCAATCTTTCATTTCCATAACATTTGAACCTTGTTTTTGCAGCTTTACAGAATTGGACCAAAACAAGAAAGATAACGTTATTTTTGTTTGTTCATGTGCAAGAATGCAATAAAAGCAGTTTAAAACATCAAAAGTTGGTGACAGACTTCCTTTAAAGACAAATGTTTAACATTTATTTTTTAGCTAGAGATACAAATAATATATTCAAACAGTTAATATGTCCATTTTGTTAAATTGTGGTATCTTATTTTAGGGAGTGGGATCAACTTAAACCCACTCAGGAATTTTAAAAATTCCCAAAATTTAAGGTACCATCAATTGAGGTATAAGCCACATTATTTAGAGGAATTTAGTCAAAAGTAGCAACATTTTAGCACATAGGCTAGAGATAACACAGACTTGAGATACCTCACACAATGTTTTGCCTAAGGACTTCCACAGACTTTGATGTAGTGAGAATAACAGTTGAAGAATTTATTATTTCCAGTTATTTTTTATTATATAATTATAAAATAAGTGGTATAAGTGCAATAGATAGAATGAAACCAAACTATCACTAAAATCTTTGTTGCATTTCAAACCATAAAACATTTCTATCCCCCATAGGAAATATAAGTGAAGGGGAATTTCATTGTTACTATTTATTGTTTGATTTAATGAGCAACATATGCCTAGGTTAGGTTTAACCTTTTTATAATAGTTCATAAAATGTCCAATAAAATAAAGAAGAAATCCTATAGTAAAAGTTAAAATGATTTAAACTACCACAAACCCATTACTGCGCAGATGAATGAGTTGCATCAACATCAATTCAACACAATTCAAATTTGTTACAGACTTTCCCCAAAATTCTAATTTCAGTGAATCTTAATGATTTATCCCTCAAGAATCAATCAAAATAGAGAAAACTATTTACAAATCATAAAGGTATATTTGACAGTGTAGTGTGTTTTTAAACAGGTTGGTTGTTACCACCAACTACCATCCATTTACCCATGCAATATACTGTAAGTTGCAGTCACTTTCACATTAGTCACTAATTCTGTCTTGGTATTAAATAGATTTAAGAGGTTGGATTTAGTTCTAGGAGACTCCAGAGCATCATACAAGATTTTTCCAGGGCAACTGGGCCCCTCTTAAATAGGGTTTCATTTATTCAAACTGAATCTCATCTCATGTCCAATTCGATCAAAATGGACCTGAAACAAATTTTCAAAAATGTGCTCAGCTTTAAAGGAGCATGTTTGCTTTCTTTGACAGAAATAGGGGGATAATTGTTCTCCTCTCCCTTATTTTCAAACATTGTGATAGATTTACAGAAAGACCATTATGTATGCAATGGCCTATACCATTCTATGGGGTAGGTGATGAGACCAGCTTGAGCTGTCCACACTATCAATTCCTTTAATAGTTCCAACTGTCACCTTGCGGTACGAGAGATTATTGAAAAATACTGGGATTTTTTACGATTGGACCCAGATATTCGAGATGTACTTCCCACTAGACCGGCCATTACCTATCGCAGAGGCAGGTCACTTAGGGACCGTCTTGTACGGAGTCATTATAGGGCACCCCCTAATACTGGTACTTGGCTAGATAGGAGACCCCTGGGAACCTTCAGATGTGGATCTTGTGTCGCTTGCCCATTTATTAGACAAACTAGGACATTTACTAGTCTGGTGAGCGGCACAACATATCATGCCAGGGATTTCTCCAATTGTAAAACGTCTGGAGTGGTATATTTATGTACTTGTACCTGCCCACTCCAATACGTAGGAAAGACTAAGAGGGAGCTTAGGAGACGGGTGGGGGACCACCTTGGTGACATTCGAAATAGGAGGGACACTCCCATCTCTCGACATGTGAGAGAGTATCATGGGGGTGATCCACGTTCTTTGGTTTTTAATGTCATAGAGGTGATACGTCCCTCACCAAGAGGTGGTGACTGGGATAGATACATTCTGCAGAAAGAGGCAGAATGGATTTTCAGGCTTAAGACCGTGAACCCTATGGGTCTCAATGAGTGTATCTCTTTCAGTTCCTTTTTGTGAATATATAGAGGGATCCTTGTGTAATAATACTGACTTAATTGGTCTATATCTTTGAGTTAGATTCAGGACATTGTTCCTGTTGTAATTTTGACACCAGAAAATTTATCCTTGTTAGGGATCATCCTCAGTACATAGTACCATTTATCCCTCTTTCTCTAGTTTCTGGTGCCCACGCGATGGTCTAAGTGTCTAAAATGCATAGTATGACGATCTGGAACGCACGTCCATTTTGGACATGCGCAGTACTTACCCTCCCGGCGCGGTCATCTTGCGCATGCGCAGTATGCTGGAACGCACGCGAGTGACCGGCCGATGGAGGTAATGAGCGGATATGGGGACTTATGCGGTAAGTTAATAAATAGGCTGTTAGTCTAACTTACTGGTGCGGCATCTATTGGGTCGGCACTATCATCAACAGCGGGAGATACCGCTTTTAGCCACCGTGCTATCTTTACTCCACGTCCCCTGAAGAACCTAATTAATGTGCATGGGGAAACGCGTTGGGACTTTTTTTATCTACTGATGGGATCCATCTAGGTAGGGTGAGTGTGCTCAGGGTCAGCCACCGATAAGTGGGGCCACCCCTCTGGGGTGATCGCTCCGCTCCTAGGCAGGGTGCAGCTCCGCTTTTAGACAGGGTGTTATAGGACAAGTAGGGTGAGCTTTTCATCAGTCATCCCGAAGGGCCTCATTCATATATCCCTGCACTAGCTGCTTTCTACTGCTATTCATCTATTCATTTAAGGAGGATTTTGGGCATCTTCGGTTTGGCGATCTATCCTGACCGGTGGAATACCTGAAGCCTGAAATGAGCACCTCTAACCTACCTGTGGTTTGACACCCCGATGATTTAAAGGGGATACTCAGTCGTCATGAACGTATATGGACTTCAGCATCTACGTACGTATGGTCCATGAGTGAGTACCCACACACGGGGAGTTATATCAAATTATCGTCATTTTGACCTTTCCCGTCGGTATTATTTGTATATATATATATACTTAATTATTGTTGCTATATGTGGGATTATCCTTTTTTAAGCTATCTTTAGTAAAAGTTATGTTTTAAATAGGGCCAATACTCAGTGAATAGTTCCAACAGTAGTTGCAAGAGTTACCTCTCTCTCTATGTCAATATATACATTTGTTCTATAGCAACATGTTAATTGTGTACAATTAAATATTACAAATGCAAAGAACAGGTGAATCTATGCAACTGAAAGCAAACAATTTTGGAAAATTATCACAATGTGCATGTCCTTCTATAGTGTTCAATGAAAATGAATATTTGAAAGATACATAAAAATGCAGGAAGGAGTTAATATCTGTAAAATCTTTACTTGGAAATGAAATACATTGCTCCAATATAGTATCCCATATGTCATATATTTTTTTAATACCTTGAGCTACAAAAATGATCTTGACATTAAAATCCTCTTACTGTCTTAGCAAAAGTAAACAGTATACTACAGCTGGTGATGTACAAAACCCATAAAGATAGAGGCTCCAGTAAGATGCTTTCTATGCAATATATTCTAACAGAGGACAGAGTAACAGTAACACTGACCCAACTAAAATACTTCCTTCCAGTACATGTTTTTCACGTGTTCTCCCTATTGCAGGCATCAGTGGGTACTGTAGGTGTAACTCCACTTAATAAATAAACATCCTCCATCTCCTTGAAGGCCCATTAATTTGAATGAATAATAAGATGTCTTGCAGGCACTGTAAAGTTTATCATGTCTTAGCACTAAATGCTGAATCATGGGACATCTTCATTTACTGCGGGTTATGCAAAACAATGTTTTGTTTATAGTCCTTTCATCTACTGAAAAAAAAATTCTATGTTTTATTTCTTTGCCTTCTACATCCAAAAATTCTAAGTGTGACTGTTTTAAAATGCTCATATTTTAGAACATAGCACCATCGTATATTTCACAATATTTTATAACCGTCTTAAATGAATATAAATATACTACAAGGATTCTGCATTATAGTCAAATGGAATTTTTAACCCGATGAATTCAGATGGTGATACATAAAAGAAGTATAATTATCTAAGGGAGATTAATGTTTGTTATATGTTGTATAGCCATCTATTGTAGCGAGGAATGAGTTTCATAACAACAGTCGTTAATTTGTTTTATAATCCTTCTGACATTTACACACAGTTTTAAGTAGTGTAGGTTGCTATTTCATGTGGATAACTGTTTGCATAAAACTCACATCTTTAACAGCTGTGTTAATTGCATATAATACTTTGCCTTTTAGGGTTCTGTTACACTTCTTTTCCATTATAGTGAATGTGTGTATTAGCATAGGCTGTTATAAATAAAGGTAATAAATGAACACGGACAACGTGCAAATATAGCAGATGGAGTAGCTAATGACTTTACAGTTTATAGAATTTTACTATATGCCTAGAGGAAAGTACCAGTGAGGTATAGCTAGTAGGTCTAATAAATAAAAACAGACTTAAAGGGGTTGTCCGAGTTATGAAAAAAAATATAGTACTGTAAATCTGATGGACAGATGGGCAGCAATATATAATTAAGTTAAGCAAGTTTTAGGCAAAAAACAAAATCTATATTTCCTCATTTCCCTGGTTCTCCTCTGGCCTTTCTTTACATGCAGTAATAACAATCTATGCCCCTCCCCCCTTCCTGCTCTGCAAAGTCAGCAAATACAAGTGCTGCCCTGAGTGACATGTCTGCAGGAATACTCAGCAGCATGTTGTATGTGTAGGACTACATGTCCCAGCTATACAATGACACTGCTGATACACACAGGATTTTCCCCCTACCTGTTCTTGTGCAATACTATACAGATCTCCTCCAGATCAGCTTCAGTGTCAGCTCTGTGTCTGTAGGATGAGGAGGGCAGATCCTGTGTCTCTTTACATCTGCAGCTGTTGTTGTAAAGCCTTCAGTGTGTTCTGGCTGAAGGGGTAAATGTTTTATCTGAAAGAATCCAGGGAGAGAGAAGATAGCAGCCCCGGTAGAGCAGGGTGGGCATGGTCAATGACGTCTCGTGTATAGGCTGTTATCTCTTGGTGCACAAATACAAGATTAGCAGGGAGGCAAACTGACATCATAGGTCATGTGACCCTGAGTGAAATCTGATAAACTAGCAAGTTTAGAAGCAGAAAGTGTATGGAAAATCTGTTGTATTTGACTAGTTAGAAACATACAAAGGACAAAAAAATAACTCTGACAACCCCTTTAAAGGAGCATCAAATCTAGAAAACACTAAATAAATAAATTCATTATTAATCAAAAGAGTCCTAGCAATATCATGTTTTATCCATTTGACTCTATTGTGCTTCATATTGCACTAAAACTGTGTGAAACTGTAAAATTAACTACACCTGTTAGAAACTCAGGGTATATATATATACCTGATGTATACGGATGGGGTTAGGGAACATTTTTTTTAATATACTTTATTTAGGGAAAACCTTTATTTACAGTAGAAAACTTGTGCAGAAATATCTCTAAGCAGCTATCTTTTTCAGAGCCGTTGCTAAGGGACATCCATCTTCCTAACAGCACAGTACTGGTGGGCATCTGCCCACACTGCTCCCTCATATAGTAGAGACGATACAGTCATAACTAGATTAAATAGACATTAATATATAAGTAAATATCTACACTTTGTTCCTGCTTACTGATCAGCGTGGCCAGCGCAGTCAGTGAGCTCTTCTCCTATATTCCTGGTGTGCTGTGTAATGAACCAGCCACAAGGAGAGATGCCTGTGTGAGCTATAAACGATCACTAGTGACAACTCAGTGATGCAGAGGGAAGCTATTTTACTATATATAGGGACAGTTATAGTATAGGAAAGCAATAGTGTGCAGCGGTAACTCATGCCATTTCTGGACCTTGTGCCACATTTCCCTTGTGCCAGAAAAACAGCTTAAAAAAGCCACAAACTTTGTGTTTTTGTGTGTGACTTTTTAAAGTTAAAGGGGCTTCTTTTTATGCCACCCTCACAATTTTCCAAGAGGGTGCGTGGAAAGGGTAGGATAGGGGTGTTTCCATGATCTGAAACAAATGAATCTTCATTTACAGTTTTGTAGTGCAAATAAAGCCCTGAGCTGTCATAGATTTCAGTTTAGGTGCATGGACTGCCAGAGGATATGCCTAATCTGTAAGTAAGCGTGCACCTCATCATAAATTAGGTGCATCCTCTAGTGGCACAAGAGATATCAAGACCAGTGCAGAAAGCAACAGTGTTGACAAATCTCCTCCTATGTTTCTATGATGCTTGGGTTTCTTATTAAATAAATTCATAAGAAAACACCATTTCTGTTTCGTGAAACTTTTTATATTTAGTTCCACATGGAGCATTATTCTGCTAGAGCACCCTTGTACTTTGGAGGGTTGATTATCTGTTCCTATATACTGTCTCTCATTTATACCTCGGTTGTCTCACTTATTCAAATTCAATTTATCACATATTTATTGTGATTTTCCATATTACTTCCTTTGCTGGCTGGATTCATTTTTCCATCACATTATATACTGCTTGTTTCCACTGTTACGACCACCCTGCAATCCAGCATCGTTGGCCATGCTTGCACACTATAGGAAAAGATGCTGACTTCTCTGGTAACCTGGACCATGGACCATGGGATAGTGTGTAAACCACTGCTGCTGGATTACAGGGTGGTTGTAACCCCTGTATATGAGCAATGCATAATGTGATGGAAAAATGAATCCAGCCAGCAAAGGAGGTAATATAGACAATCACAATACATTAGTGACTGTCTTGTATTAACTTTCTCTATATGAAAAATTCCATTTGCCAAAGAGAAAACCCCTTTTAAGGTAACCGTCCCTCTGAAGGGAACCAGCACCACATTTTTTTGCAATTCTTTTCTAACCATGGCCTGTTCAGATAGTCAAGCACAATGAAATAAGTTCTCTACTTACAAAAAGTAATTTGAGTGATGCTAATATTGTGACAAGGCATAGTGTTCTTCCTGTATTAATCCCTGTATTCAATCTTGAATGGCATCAAGTGGGATGTCAATGACGGTGGCAAAAGAATGCTAAGGGTCTGGAGAACTTGACTAGCCACCACTACAATACTGCCCAGATTACTATTGGTGAGTGTTGCTAATTGTTTTATAACTTTCATCCTATTTATTAAAAATGGATGATTTTATTAGGGTTATATTGGAGAGGTATAACAAATTATATCATGGTGTTGGTTTATTTCTGGAAAATCTAATAGCTGGTTCCCTTTAAGTAGTGGGTGACTGCTTTAATGCACACCTAATCCAAGTTCTGTAAATGTATTTGGAAGTTAAAACATGCCTATGTCCAAATAATGTTATAATTTGTGACATGATTAAATTCCCTCGTTCTTTATTTGTGTCATAGCTTAAATTTAAATGCATATTACATTATAAGACCTACTGCCTAGAGTCTCTATTTTATGTTTTGCAAGCTACCAAACTCATTCATTTTTCATCTTTATCTAATTACACGAGAAATGAAATTGAAATAAAGTGGGCAATTTTATTGGAATAATGGATAGAGATGAGCGAATCGATTCGTCGATTCATTGATTCGTATCGAATCTTGGGAATTTTTAGCTGCAAAGCGAATCCGAATATTAGGTGATTCGCTTTGGCTTTGTACGCATTCACTACGTAGTTTGTCCTATAAATTATACGCTATTGCTACGTATAAGTTACTCTATACGCTGTTGCGTACGAATTCAATTTATTAGCGATGCAGACTCCTCCCTGGTAGCTCCGCCCCCTTCTCCAGCACGCGAGGAAGACAAGGCAACTCAGGAAATTAAGATGGCGAGACAGCAAGACCCTGACTGTGGAGGCATGGTGTGGGTACTGACCCCTGTGAGGAGAAGGAACCGGAGGAGATCTACGTCTCTCAATATGTCCGGCAGCCTAGAAGTCGGTTGAGGTGCCCGCTGAGGTGTTTACTCCGCTGGCTGACACAGCGGAGGCGGCAGGAGTTTATGCTCCGCCACGGAAGGACTACTCCCTTCGGCAAAATTCAATGGTCCCCGAGACTGTCACCCGGAACGCCCTGACCCTCTGGGAATACAAAAAAGTTGGTAGAGGAGTGAGTTGTGCAGGTTTTGGAGCACCCACGGTCTGGTGACCCCAAGCTAGAGCTCCGAAGGGGTACCGTTATTTGGTTCAGTGTGGAACGGGGAGTAGGTTCTGTAAAACGGCCTTAAAGGGGTTGTCTCACCTTCTTATTTCAGTCCTCAGTGCACGGCTCCCGGGACACTTCCTGAGCTGTAGTGGGGGCGGTGCCTATGCTTTGAGTGATGCAGCAGGCAAGCGGCGCTTGGATAATATAATCCCGCCCCTTGCCTGTACGTGCACACTCCTGAGGCTTCTAGTGTATCAGAATCACTAGCTGTCTCAGTGGAGCAGACCCTCTGCAGATCGTGACAACCAATGATAAGAGGTTGCCGCGATCTGTTTCTTACATGAATGTGTAGATTGAGAGACGGCCGGGCACGGGAGCTAATGCGCATGCGCGCGCTCGCTCCCTCAATTCCCGGCGACCAGAAAGGCCGGCTTTTTTTCTTTCTGTGCGCAATCGCGGCCACCGCTGCTGCATTGCAACAGTGGCCGTAACCCCTAGAGACGAGCAGCCTACAAAGAGGAAGAAGAATGAAGATAGTGGGGACCAGAGGCATTACTGCTAATGAAACTACATTAGTAAGTTACTTTACTCAGTGGTATAAAGATAATAAATGTAACTTAATGAGGTGAGACAACCCCTTTAACTTCTGTCCGTCCGCCACAATCTCCACACAAGGGATTACGTGGAGTATACCCCCATGAAGAGCCTCCAAGGCCCCTTTGCTACTGGGTTAAACTCCTTAAGCGACCAGCTACTCCTGCAGCGCCTCCGGAAGACTGGACTGAGGAGGCCCAGGCCGTAGAAGGGGCTCGGTGTTCCCATGAGACCAATGATGGGACTCTGCAATCTTAGGAGAAATCACAAGCTCAGCTGGAATCCCTGATACCAGATTTGCCTACCGCCGCTGATCCTTCATGTGGGACAGATGACCACCAACAGTTTTGTGTACCAGCCATTGGTGGTACAATACCAACTGCCATGGCAGGTGCAGGCCGCACAGTCCGCCGCTCGCGGAAGACCGTTGCCAGAGCCCTTACAGCCGGAGATTCTGTCACCTTGTATGCTGGCGAGAGGATCTGGCCACTACAAGGTAATGGGCAAGGCCCAAGTTGCCATGGCCCTTGCCAGTGTGACCGCCCGGTCACTACCAAGACCATCCCTGAGAGGTCATGGGGGTCTGCTGCCCAGCCAGTGTCGCTTTCATGAGGCAGGAGTGCCCTCTCATGTCTTTTAGCTCCAGCAGCAGTGAAGAGGACCTGCTGGCCCTTAAATAAGGAATCGGATCCTGCAGCTTTTATGGGAGCCACAACATGGACTTAACCTGAAGCGTGAGCACTAGTTGGCGTTTGTTTTTATTGTTGCTGCCCTGCGTTTGTCCTCACCCAGATGGACATGGATTGTCAGGACTCCCCCCATCAAAAAAAAAAGTTTTAACCAAGTTGCGCATACGTGCGCCTCATCCTTTTTTTTCCCCTTTTCAGGTTATTGGGGAACCCCTTGAAAGAGGGTTTTTTAAGGAACCTTTGCTGCTATTTTTTACCCATTTGGATTACAATTTTACCTAGGTGAATTACAAATTGCAACTGAGTTTGGGACTCTGTTCCAGTTCTATGACAAACGTCAGAAGAAAAGAGACTTAAACGTGTCCGTGAGCATACTAGGTAGGTGATATTTAAAATGTTTACATTATACCTATAATGTATTTGCACTATATTGTTTGCACTGGATTGTTTGCACTAATGTTTTTACCTTTCAGCAACGTTTTCAAGTATGTTGCCCATTGTGTGTATTTCTTTACAGGTACCGCAATGTGTCCTCATATTCACTTTATTCTATGGTGGATGGTTGTACTATGCACTTAGCCGGGAAGACAGCACCTTACTTGTTCTAACTCAAATATACATACTGCCTCTGAGGGAGATTTCAGATCCGACCATTTACGCTGGATCTGGCCTGGGGTCCGCAAGGTGTCAAAACGATGGTGCAAGCCTCAGATCACCTGCTGGATCACCTCCTTTTTATGCTGGTTTGGGTGGCGGTGTGTGCCGTCATAAATCGTAATCCTGGTGGTCCATCAGCCGGACTATGTATTTCAGCTGTGCAGCAGAGCTAAATGATGAGGATCGTCTGGATGGCATTTTCGAATATTCGCTCTGCCTCTGAGGAGTGCACGCCGCGGCCTCTCGTCGTATGTGCCTGCGTATTACGTAATCGCGTAGACAATAGTACGCTGAGGATTCGTAAGCTATTTGTACGCTCATGCACACGTCTTCTAAGAAGTTGCGTACATTTTTTAAATGAACGTTCGTTATTAGTGCGCGAATGTTCACTAATAGCACCTAATAACGTATATTTTGTACGCAAATACAACAAATCTATTCGTCGAATATACGAATCTTAGGAAAAGTTCGACGAATGTTCGGCGAATAATTTTTTTAATGATTCGCTCATTTCTAATAATGGAGAATGCTTCAAGAATTAAAGATAATAAATGTAACATACTGAAATAGCAGCCTTACTGGATTTTTTTCTCTTTGTCAAAAACCCAAAAGGAACACAATAAAATATAATGGGGGGAATTTATAAAATGCTGCATGGCAGAAAAAACTGATGCTTTGTGACTTTAAGGGGTTATTTGCACAAACATTTTTCTACTTTTTGAGCAGTACACATTCTAGCATAACCTAAAGATTTGGAATGAAAATTTGTTGGCATTTTCAGAGTAGATCACTTTTATGACACATTTATGAAGTGCGTCTTTTTAAAAAGCCACAAAAAAGTCACAACTCAATGTATAGTATCCCCCAGGTGTACTTTTACTGAAATTGGCACAACCACATAGCACATGCACCAAAGTTATTATCTCTATGCATCGTTTTCATAGATTAGGTGCTGGTATGAATAGCAACTTCGGTCTAAAAACTTACCTCAATTATATCTACAATGATTAATTCCCACTGATGTATATATAATATATTGATAATATAAAATACATAAAAATAAGCACTGTCATTCAAAACTTCATGAGACAATTTTGTGCCATAGCACACTCATCACATAAAGTATTGCATAGCAGAAATAGGGAGGACATAAGATGAAGTAATGGGAATTTTTTATGTATGCCGTTTGTAATGTACTAATAGAATGGTTCTTAGCACTGCTGTAAATCTAATTTGGTTTTTAAATTAAGGCTTAATAAAATTTATAAAACCTTTTAAAAGAAATACAGTATCATATGAATAAAATTCCAGAAAATACAGAAAATTAGTCAAGCACATCAAGAGCAGAATATCCATAAATGATGAGATAGCACAATTGAACAAAACCTATTTGCTTATAATAATAATTATAGCTATAGTAAAAACACATTGATCCCTTTAATATTTACACAATGTAACATTATTGAATGAAACTGCCAAACTACTGTTATATATAGAACATGTATAGACAATAGCGGAACAAAACACCAAAGACACAAATATAAAATCTAAATCAATTTTCAAACTGGGTGGTCCAATTTGGTAGAGTTAGCCATCAGCTTAGATTTGGTCCAAATACATTTGGTGAAAATAAGAAGTGCCCAAACTACTTTGAAAAGTTATATACAGTATGACACCCTGAGGTCTCATAGGACTGTATCTGACCCCTTGAAAGCTCTTTAATGCCAATGCAACGTTAGTAATGTCAAAGTGACATATAAGGCTATGGATAAACAGATTGTAGCCAGTGATAACAGTCTGGTTAATAACACTCGTAACTGTCAGACTTTTAACTAAAAAATAAAAATTAAAAAATAACCAAAGGTATCTATCTTTTGCTAGCAGTTGCCATCTTCTCTGTCTTTTAATCTATAAAAATGTGAGCAATACATGCAGTACAAAGCACAAAGAATTTGGATAGAAGTTAGAATTTGTGAGATATACAACTTCCCTGTAGATTTACAGATGTAAGTTTAGTTACTCTAAGGCTGAATTTAGACTGAGGTCACATCTGGAAAAAATGGAAATAAAAAGCTTTAATTTGTTTAAATTGAATTAGTTGTGCTGTCAGACACCAGTTGTTTTTAATGGGAGAAAGCAGACAGTACTTTCTCTCATCAAAAAAACTGATTAGACTGATTATTTTTTTTCTCATATTTTTCATCCTTTCGAGAATACGTTCATACATGCATTATGAACTCTGGTAGTCTGTTCCAGCGAAGGAGTTAACTATATCTGGCGTAGCTGGAAACACACAAGACCTTTGACTATAATGGTATCTGATGGTGATACAATAGGTTTCCATCATAAATGTGAGCTTTTAGACAGGCAAAAAAAAATAATGCATGTATTATTTTTTTGTCCTGCAGAAACCTGGCAGTTTTCCCAGAAACCTGCCATGGTGCGCGGCAGTGTCCGGCTATGCCGGATAATGTGAACTCCAACAGTCTGTTCCTCTTTCAGTACAGACTACCAGAGTTTACAACACATATATACATGTGCCCTTACGGATGCAAACTAAGCACAACTAATGTCTACTCAAATAAATTAGGATTAAAATGGATTGTTTATTTTTCATTTTTCTGTGCTTCTGATGGATCTGAAGAATGCAAAGCTAAGTACAGATGTAAACGAACCCTTATACATGCAGTTTCAATGCTATTTTTTTGTATGTTTGTTTTTAGAATAAGGATGTCTATACAAAAGGTATAAGAAATAATGGTAGAAATCTTCATTTGATCTTATGATCTAAAACAGGCAATCATCATCTTTTTTTTTTCTTTTGATCCAAAATTACTGTCTTTAGAACTTGGAGCAATTGTGATTGCTCTTTTGATTATTGTATTTTCTCAAATAATTGAGAAAAAAGAGCCAGTGATGATGGCCACCAATACATTGTTAAAAGCTTTTCACTTTCTTATTCATATAATACAGTGCCAGGAGAGCAGATATATGGAATTTTTTTTGCACTTGAACTTCCTTGATCCTAAAGAAAGCAATTTTGTAATAGTAGGTTTACTAAACCAATCTGGCAAGAATTTATCTTTAAATATATTTTGTGAAATGGTCAGTAGTGATTGTTTCCTGTATAATTTTTCAGCAGAGGAACCCATCTCAACTGATTTTTAAGATACAGTCTAAAAAATGTTGGCACAATCATTATACCTGCTGAAATGATATACTATTGGCATCATAATTAAAAATATATATTTTCAAGACATAATGTGATCTTAGATGGATGTATCTGATAGACCATCTATGTCTCTAATATATTAGTAACCATATTCTTCCTGCACAACAGGCAGGAATGAGAACTTGATTGAAGAGGACATACTGTTGCTTACGTTTGGATGGGAAATTAAATTTAATCAGGATTTGATTTTGAGAAATCAGGTCAAGGCTTTATTGAGGACTATGTTTTACAGTGATGAATGAAGTCACAGATTTCATAGCAGATAAAATATAAGGAGACTGAGCGCTATTTAATAGATCGATACAGCCTTTACCTATGCCTACAGTCAGATCAAATTTTCAGTTCATGGTCCCAATAAATCAAAATGAACAGTACAGGAATCTTTACTATCTTTAGAGACATTTGTCAGGGAATGAAAACAGATGAAAATGCACCGTGCCTTACCTTATGTAGGAATCTAAAAAAGCTGAAGATTTTAAATGCAGTGCTATTTCTATTGTTAATTATATTATTATTATTAAATTATTATATGTTTAAAATAAAAGATAAGGATAGCATCAGCATGATTGATTTTGTGAGTATTTAATAAATGTTTAAAAGATCTGAATTTTTAGGTAGGACCACTAAACATGTTTTATTATTTATCTGCCATGTCATCTGCCAAGAAATTATCCCCCTCCCTCCATGCACCACTTTTGTTTAGGCCATTTTATAGCTATAGATTAAAGTTTTTAAATAAATTGTTTGATATTAGAAAAAAGAATTCACCTTTTTTTCCAGACATAGTCATAGTCATTCATGCCTATGAGTTGTGTCTTTCATTGCTCCTCAACCTCATTCAACTACATGGGCTTGAGTTTTAAATCAAAAGTGGGTTGTATAACAGTACATGGCCTATTCTTCCATTGATCCATAGATACTCTCATACACCTCCTCTGACATAGTAAAAAGGTGAAAACAATTTAAAAATGGATAAAAAGTACACTCCCCATAGATATTTCTTAGTAATTAGTGCATACCATGCAATTGGCGCAATCATGTCTCTCCAAGTGTAACATTTGACATAATTACCAATAGTCTCCATGTTCTATCAATAATAGGCAAATAAACTATGCAGATTAGAAATGGCTTTACCTTTTGTTATTAGAAACTTCTTGGAAAGAAAGGGATGCAAATGAGCTCTTATTAAGCTCTGCCTCTAATGCCACCAGATGTACAGCAGCTATCCTATAAGTCAATGTTCAACCCTTTAAATAGGCCTTGAGACATGATTTGGATATTATATAAGCCAGCACCTCATCTGAAGACAGCTGTTTCGGTGTGATTGCCCCTCATCAGTGCAGAGCAGAGAGTACTGGGTTAACTGGTTGAGAGGCCTTAGTCAGGATAAAACTGTCTGCAGATGAGGTGCTGGCTTATTTAATACCCGAGTTATGTCTCAGCCGTCAGATGCCTCCAATGCTGCGTTCATCACTGATTGTGGCATTTGATGCTAAAATAGTGGGCTTTCAGGGGTTAATCCGGTAAAAGAAACATACTCCCCTTATCCATTTGCTCGCATAGAGGCCATCGTAGCCATCTTGATTGAAGACACCACACAAAATCTTTAGCGGTGACATGGTGACGTCATCATGCCTGGCCAGTGTACTGGTGTGATGATGTCACATGCCACTGCCCAAAATTTTGTGTGGTGTCTTCAATCAAGAAGGCTGTGATGGCCTCTCTATGAGCAAATGGATAAGGTGAGTATGTATTTTTTTTGTTGCCACCATTTCAGGAAAACAATTACATTTGTTACCACAAAGCTCAAGGAAATTCGGCTTTGTGGCAGATCAAATTTTTCCTGAACTTTGGATCAAAGACAATTCATTTGGCCTTGATTCACTCAACACTACACATCACCCTTTGCAAATAGATTTACTTTAGATGATCTGGCAGTTCCTTTAACAACATTTACTACCAGGATAGTTGGTGGGGAGGAACCGTGTAATATGAGTTTGCTTGGATGTTTCTGTACCAGCACGCTGAATGCTTTCCACTACTTTATATAAATATCGCCACTACAGCTGTAGTGAATGAAAGGGTAAGAGTCACTTTAATGGTTGGGGCCCTACAAGTCAGACTTCCACCAATAAAATATTTGTCACCTATGCTATGGATATATGACACATATTAACAATAGGAATACTAATATACCAGCCTGTTGATTGCAATGATTCTGTATGTTTCTGAAAAATACAGTTTGGTTATTTACTTGGTTTCCAGCTGATTAACATTTACTAATGAATGTGCTGTATTTGCTCCTATACTTTTCTGTGATAAAATAAAAAACACATAAAAAACACATACTTTAATCCAGCCTAATTTATGTATAGACAATACATTTCTGTTCTTAAAGTTAAAATTATTTGGCTTGTAATGCCATCACAATGCGGCAGATTACTCAGTATGCAGATTGATTGTTGCAAAGCACGATTAACACTTTTCGTTTTGTTGCTGTGAATTTAAGTAACTGACATTTGCAAAATGGAAATCCATGAACATAATGATCTTAAGTGATTTCTCATTTTTGGTAGCCTGAAAATAAGCTTTGTCTAATGACGGCCTATATATTACTTAACTGTCCTAACTGTACACATGCTACAATTCTTTATATTTCCATTTGCAGGGTGCATTCACAATATTTCACTTCACTGCAAGCTTTAAGGTTTAATGGCTTAAAAGAATGAAAGCATGAATGAGTGAATAAAAAAGAGCAATATATTCAAGAAATAGGTAATTCAAGCCCAACTTGCTGCCCGTTTCATTAATGTTACAATAAACTAAAGTTTACAGTAAATTAATTTTTGTTTGCATTTTAACTGTTTACGTAAAATGTGTATTAAACATATGCAAAGCTTGTCTCATAGGTAATGAGAATAAATATTCACATTTTATTAAAAGGGGTGCACATTCTGGACCAGCCTTCTTTCATTAAAAGAAGGTCCAAGCCATTAGCTGGACATAATCTTCCCATCTTAAGTAGTGAAGTTTTGCAACTTTCAAAATCAAGACAATGGACCTACACAAGTAATATAGCTTGGGTGCTACCAACCTCCTCAAAGACTGGAAATGTAGGGAAAGAGCAGGGTGGAGGAGTAGAAAAGAAACACTCCTCAATAATTGACAATATAATGCAATACAATATCTCAAAACAAGCAGTCGATTAAAGGGTTTTCCAGTTGTTTGAAGTATAATGATTAGATTGGTGGGGGTTCTACTGCTAGAACCCTCATCGATCATGAGAACAGGGGTCCCATACCCCCTGTAGCCCCTTTTAAATGAATGGAGTGGTCTGTCACACATGCAAGGTGTCTCTCTATTCATTTCTAGGGTTTCCAGAGATAGCCAAGTGGAGCACTCGGCTATTTCTGGAATTCCCATAGAAATGAATGAAGCGGCCATATGTATGTCCAACCGGCCACTCCATTCATTCCAGGGGTACTGCAAGGGGTATGGGGTATGGGGTCCTGGATAGGGTATAACTTCAAACAACTAGAATGCCCCTTTAAAAACTGTTTTGCAACTTCTATTAGTGGTTCTTTTTGCTCAGCCTTCAGATAGTTTCACTATAAATAGCTAAAAAAAAGTTTTCTTATATATAGTGGAGCCCATACCTTAGTTACAACATTAATTAACCCATTTCCAACCACATCACATAACTTAAAATGGTTCTTCAGGATTTAGATATAGATGCCCTATGCTCAGAAGTCAGACCCCTGCCATTCTCATATTGATGAGTTATCCTGAGGATAAGTCATCAATATTTAAATCTGGGAGACCCCCTTTAGCAGGCTTATGGACTGGTCCCTGTGCTTGCAGTTCATTAATTTACATATTGAGATTTATGGCATTGCATGTTACTGCACACAGTGCAATTGGCAATTTTGACAGTCCAATTCTCTACTGTGACTGAGAACTTTAATAATGTAGGGTGCTGTGTTCTTGAATGGAGAAAGTGCTACTTTTGCATTTGGTGGTTGCTAGGGAACCCACTGACATTGACAATGACATCACAGGGATTCTCTATGTAGAGGGAACTTGGAGCCATGCAGAGAAGATATGATCGTCCACATTATACATTACAACGTGTACATATATTTTGTAGTGTTATGCACAGGACAATTAGAGGATTTATTTTGGATGACAATTATATGTTTTAAAACATTGCATATAAAAATAGGGCAAACAATATTATTTCCTTTTTCTGGCTATTTTCCTTAAATAAGACCTACAGAAAATTAATTGATATCTATTCCAATTTTATTTAGTTGTAAAACTCCATGTGCACCTGAAAAAAGAAAGAAAATATTTTGGGGTGGACAGACAAGCAGAGTTATCTCCAAAGGAAGAGAACCATCTCGCCAGTACCATCTCTTGGAAGTGGGTATCTATGAGCCTAAACCCAACTTTCCAACAAGCCTAGGGATTTGTCAAGGGAATATAGCCGAGCCAGATATCCATCCACAGATAGCGGTTTCAGGGCCGTTACTCCTCATTAGTATGGTGCATGATTCTGGTTGGCTGTGTGGAATGACTTGAGACCAATCCTTTAATACCTCTTTGTGTATAAGATTCCCATGACACATTGTCAATAAGTTTCCATATCAGGAAGTACTTTCAGTAGGTCTTCATATAGGACTTGTCTCATTAAGGAGATTCAGCAACGTGCCTAAGACTAATTCATATGGGGTACACAGGGAAACCATTAAAAAAATCACCTTTAGAACACAGTATTTTAAAATGTAAAATTTTGCTTTAAGCATAAAAGCCCAAAATGCTCCTGGTCATGTGGTTTAAAAAGGTAATTCATAGGGTACAATAGGCTATTTACTATTAATACAATATGTGAAATATCAATCATATTTTTTATGAAATGGACGTATGATAGAAATATCATTGAAATTAACTGGCATCTTTGCTTTCTACCCACACTACACCAGTGTTCCTGTATGCCAAAAGCCATTCTGACTGTGTCTTTTGACTTTCAAAGGGTTTGTCTGAGATTTTGATATTGATGGCCTATTGTCCAAATAGGTCATCAATATCTTATTGGTGGTAGTTTGGCACTCCCACTGGTCATCTGTTTTAAGATCCTGCACTCTGATGAGCACTGTGCATGAGCGGCTTTGCTCAGTATTGTAGCCTAGGCTCATTCACTTAAATGGGACTGAGCCGCACCTAGGGAATATGACCGATGAGCATGAAGTTACTGGCCTAGAAGTTGAACCCCCACCTATCAGATATCAATGACCTATCATAGGCCAACAATATCAAAGTCTCAAACAACCCCTTTAAAATACACAAAACTAGATAAATTGATAAACACTATATAGATAAATTGATAGATATGAAATAAAGTAGATAGATAGATAGATAGATAGATAGATAGATAGATAGATAGATACATAGATGAACATTGTCCTTTACTTGTAATGTAATGTAATACATGTCCTTTAATCTACTACTTTGGGTCCAGTTTTCTTACTCATATTCAATAAGGCTATGTTCACAGTAGGGTTCAAATATCCAGCAGGCTCTTCCGGTAGCCTGTCGCCAGCTGTCAGCCAGACAAAAACTGCTGAACTTATGCCAGAAAGTGACCAGATCACTACCGGATCCCATTATATTCAGTGGGAATCGGGCAATGAACAGCAATAACTTGTAATGCTGAATACAGTGAAATATGCTTAAACAGCCTGTCAGATTTTGTAGCGTAGATGTGATTAGAATATTATATTCTTGTGTTTTGAAATATGCTACTTATAAATCAAACAAACAAAACATCAAAAACATCCAAAGCATTAAAAGTGAGCTTATATGGCAAACAATGATTCTTGGCATGAAAAATAGTTGCTGTCTTCAGAACTTGTTTTGGTTAGATGAGTGCACTCTAAAACATTACATATATACGCTATGGAATATAATTGATTATTGAATGTAAGTTATCATGTTGTGCACACAATAAATATGTGTTAGGCTGTATACCCCTTTTGAATTAATGATGCATCAGGTATTGCATCTGTATTATGATAAATTGCCATAGTTGCTTAGAAAATACAATTTTATGGCCTGATATTGATGAGAAAAATATATCTACAAAAAGTGTAATCACTATTATGAAGCAGCAATCTATTACTCTTGGAGAATTTGTATTCTGTGTGTGACTCATTTATCTCCAAATAATGCAGGGAATAAAATACTGGATGCTTTTAAATTATATGCCAGCGGTTTTGACAGTTAAAACACAGCTAGCTATATCTAAGCTGATTAGGTTTGCCAAGGCTACTAGAACACTGCTGAGACATGCTATTAAGACAATTGCAGAACTTACTGGAGAATAGCATTTTTCTATATATTAGTACATACAACAGTGTGCATAAAATGCAGTGATTGCATCTGCTCACAAATGGTTCTGATGACAAGTAATTAAAAGGAGAATGTAGATACATCACTTGAAAAATAAGCAGTCTGTGTTTAATGTAATTTCCTCATTTATTTGGAGATGGGATAATCATGGAAAGGTGGTTTAATACTTCAGAGTAAGATTTCCTGATTAAGAACAGTGTACCAATGCAAAAAATAAAATATAAAAATGAAGGGTTCAACAGAAACAGTCACCAATGCAACACATATTGAGATTCATTCTTCCTCAGGCTTATTTGATATATTGTACTTGAGAAAGAGGGTGGATCCTGTATTTATTGCATTGGTATTTAGGTTTTTGGAGGTCGTGTTTGAAGATGGCTGCAGGCTAGAATAGTGGCTATGTTCAGCAGAGGAATGATTAATCAAACAAGAACAAGTTAATTCCTAAGTTTTCAAATTTGATCAATTCTTTTTTGCAAATGCAAAGTTCATCTATATAGTTGATTATGTGGGGTCCCACTGCCAGGGACATTCATAGAAATCACTATAGCAAGAATCTAAATTGGGCCCCATTCATAGCCCCCTCCCCCCCCCCACTACTTGTCCCTGGCCAGTATGTACTGCAGTGTTGATATGTGAGGTATGAGATATAAATTACAGCTCGTACTTCGCATATCAGTAAACTGCTGTATATACTATATATCTATACACACTGCATCTATTGTACCTCATACCTCACATATCAGTACACTGCTGTATGTACTATATATCTGTATACACTGCATCTATTATACTTCATACCCCACATATCAGTACACTCTTGTATATACTATATATTCATATAAACTGCATCTATTATACCTTGAACCTCACATATCAGTTCATATAGGGAATGGGGTGCAGATGAAGAGAAAAGAGGAGGACCTCCACTTACCACTCCATTCGAGTTGCAGTGGAGAACTTATTGTGCAGTTGTTCTCCATGCTGTTGGGAGTTGAATGACCTGTGGTGATGTTCTATGCAGTTCCTTTACTAGATATACAGGACCTGTGATGACCTCATCACAGGTCATTTAGCTTTCTACACTGATAGTAGGGATACTATTCTGGAGCTGGTCAGTAATGAGTGTAATTAGGGGGTGGAACCTTTGGTTCACTGCTGGGCCCTTTTCCCTACGGACTCCATAGCAGCTGCATGGTCTGCCGCTACTGGAGGTACACCAATGCCTACTTCTGAGACCCCTAACAATGATCTGCTAGCACCTGAAAGATTGTTTAGCAATTACATGCAGGGAAATAAAGAATTCAATTCCAAGCTGCTCAATATGTCATAACAAAATATATGGAAGATTAAATAATATTGTTTGGCCTTGTTACTCATTACAAACATTATTTTCTTAATGGAATATTTTGGCTATAATTTCACACCTTTATTCAGCCATTCAATGTTTCAGTGAAAAGGAACCTTTTTCAAGCACAAGCTCAAGCTCATTTTAGCTGAAATGTTGAATGGCTGAATAAAGGCGTGTTTTAATAGGAGTTTTTTAACTTCTGTTTGTCTTATGTGAAGGACTCTGAGCCTGTTCTTGCAAGGTTTACACCTTTACATACCTGTTCAATGCTGCTGACCTTGTTGAGATATGTACAGTTCTGTGTACTACTATTAGCAGAATGTGAAGAACATGGCATAGGATAGGGGGAAATTTGTATTTAAAATTCTCTGAAAGTATCTTTAGATCCCAACAAGAGGTGTAATTTTCAAGCATTCAGATCTTACAGGTGGAACTATAAATCTGCCATACCAGTCATTAATCTTCTGTGACATATTGCTAAAGATACATATTTTATTGTCATGGCAAAAATGTGTTTAAATCCTCGGTAGCTCTTGCTTCTCTCTACAAGGAATCCATATTTATTGTGCAAGCTTATAGTCATTTCAGCAAGGCAGGGGAGACGACACATGATGCAGCTTAATGTCAGCAATGAGCGGACTGGTCGCTGTCAGCCAGTGTCCAGGAGTTACTGGAAGGTGACTGGATATGGGGACATGATTTAGAAATGCAGATGATAATGTTACGATTACCAGTTGGTTGGGATCGCGACTATATCACAGCCAAGGCTATAAAACATCTGACAGACATTACAGCCTTGTGACATTGCCCCCTACCCTGAGGATACCAATGAGCTGGCAAAACTTGTTGCGAGGGTAATGATTAGAGGTGTTTAGTGGTTCATCTATCTGTCCACATACTACACTGATGCTTCTAGCCTATGCCAGTCACTTCACTGGTTGTCCACCCACCATAGACTACAGTTCAAACTTCTCCCCTTCATCCACAAAACTTTCCACACTGCTGCATTTGCATACATATCCTCCCTTATCCCTTTCTACCACCCTACTCATGCTCTATGTTTTGCCGATGATCTAAGACTAACATTTTCCATAATTTGAACCTCTCACTCCCATCTTAAAGACTTTTCTCAAGCTTCACCTGCTCTCTGGAATGCACTTTCCCTGACAATCATGTTAATTCCCAACTTCCTTAGCTTCAAATGTGTCTTAAAAACACATCTTTTCAGGCAGGCTTATCATGCTTAGCAAACTTACTGTACTCCAAATAACCCCCCCATCCCCAATACTTATTCTGAACTAAACCTTCTTCTGACCCAATCTTCAAATCCCCATACCCAATATGCTAGATCATGCAGCTCAGCATGCACAACTCTATTTATTACACAGGTGGCTAGACCACTTTGAAAAACAATCAACTTTACCTTTTGTATCACCCTCATTGCCAGTGTTTTAGTTTTATATTACCCTGTAATTTTGTGATGTCTTAATTGGTACCTGAACCCTCTGAATTGTAATGTGCTGTGGAAAATGATAGCATTATATAAATAAAGATTATCATTAGATGCGATCAGCTAGGTTTTTAAATTACGCAGTTATTTTAATTTTGTTTGGTTTTTAATTGTATTATTAAAAGTTACTCTTTATGAGTGAGGGAAAACAAGGCAGAGGGAAAAGGGTAATTGAGGCTAAAGTCAGCCACTTGTTTAATAATTAGAAGCTCATGGGCATAAGATACAATACAGAGGTGTCCTTCCTTACTTTTTGTCTTGGTTCAACACATCTAGAGGTGAGTGGCAGCTTTGAAAAAACACATATTTTTTCTGTGTTTGTCTAAGGTTTTGCAAGTATGTCAAGATGTATAGAATTTTTATCACAAGAAATGGATGTAAAAATGGTAATTATAAATATACTGTAAAAAGGGTATTGAAATCCATTATGGTATTTACATTTATATTACAAAACATTGTAGAATGTTCACACTAGGGGTTATCCCCTTAATTAGAAATAGCATCCACAGCATTCGAATTCCACAATAATTAGTCTTCCTCAAAGTCTTCGACAGAGCCTCATCCTGCTCCAATACCACAGACCAAATGATCATCTGCAGACTTCTATTCAACTATACTTCAATTGAATTATAGAAAAAAAACATATACATTGTTTCTCATTAATATAGAATTCACATTCCTTTGGTGATACAACATATTCAATACATACTGTACAATTTTTTAAGTAGACACACACAATGGAACCCAAATATGCTAAACTCTCCCTCCGCCTGAGGTGGTGTTTTGGAGGAATCAATCTTCTTACTCAATGGTTGTATCCACATGAAGAATTGTATATATAAAATACTAGCTGAAGGACCCGGCTTCGCCCGGGTATATTTAATCTATTTAATTTAATATTTGTGTGTGTCGTTAAAAGATATCGAGCGTCACCTCTACAATGCCCACCCCTTTAACAGTGACCTCCACAGCAGCCCGCCCCTTAACAGAAACATCCACAGTGCCCTCCGCTTTAACTGTGACCTCCACAGCAGCTAGGGTGGCCACTGTCTTCACCCCAGAAAGCCGGACCTCACCGGCCATTCCCCCAAATGTGAAGCAGCGCCGCCGGACATCTGGCCATTCTAACATCAGCCTGCCCCTAGAGCGGCCAGAGGTCTGGTTTTAGGCTGGACAGTCTGGCTTTCAGACTCCCTGTCCACTGTCCGGCACAGGGCCTGGACAGACACAGGGATGTCCACCCTTTCAGTAGCTCACGCTCAGAAAGCTTCTCTGTGTTTTCATGGAACCAGGGGCGTGGTCTCGTATTTAGGGGTGTGGCTTCATGGGGACCGGTGGCATGGCTTCATGTTGGGGGGAGGCTAGACAATCTGGCTTTCAGACTCTCTGTCCTCTGTCATGCGCAGGGCCTTGATGGACACACGGATGTCCTTTTGAACAGATCACTCTCAGACAGCAGCACTGTGCAGTCTGAGCATGAGCTGCAGGGAGAAAGTCACCCTCCCTCCCACCCTGCAGCTGACAGAAGTTGATTTTTATCTTCATTTTTTCAATCCCAGTCAAATGCGGAGTGGAAGGGGTGTGGCCTGACTGAGTCAGGGGCATTACTTAGTGGGAAATGGGGGTGGGGCTTTTAAATCCTTCTTTTGAGGGTGGCCTAAATTACAGGTCAATGCTAAAGTAATTTAGGAGAAAACACAGTGGGTAGCATTGGAAGAAAACATCTTTTATTACTACTGAATGGTAAATATGTGAAATTTACATTATATGAGGTAATGATTGATGATGAGTTAGTCTAAAACATAAGTTATATTTATGGTAACCGGAATACCCCTTTAACAGTGTCATCCACAGTGCTCTGCCCCTTTAAAGCAGACCTACAGCAGTGAACTAGCTAGGTTGTTATGGAAACCTGGTGTGTGTGGAGATTAACTGCCTGTGAGCTTATATTGGCTGATAAGGGTCATGTGACCAGGCTTCTATTGGCTAATGCATTTTATGGGAACATCTCAAGAACGGTACGTCCTGGAGAGCTGAGACCCATTCTAAAACCTTCCCGGACACCTGATGCACCTGTGTGCCAAATTTCGTGATTGTACCTGCGACGGTGCGGATTTCTTTAGCGGACATACATACACACGCATATATACACATACATACACTCAGCTTTATATATTGGATATGGAATAAGTAAAAGGAATGCAAAGTTCCATAACTGAAAGATGAGCAGTAAATATGATTTCTTTTAGTATACATTGGAAGTGTGTACTTTCCCATATTTGTTGATGCGGCAATGAATTACCATGTGTTGTACATTGCAATTGCCTACATTTGTTTGAATGTCTGAAAAATCATGTTCTTTAAAGGATGTTGTCCTGTAAAAGAGCAAACTTTACATATATAACTATATGTAAACTTTTCAAATGTCACACCTAGCATTTGGAAGATGTTAATCTTATACTTTCATACAATATGCCATATCATCTCGATCATAGTAACATAGTAACATAGTTTATAAGGCCGAGAAAAGACATCTGTCCATCCAGTTCGGCCTGTTTTCCTACAAGTTGATCCAGAGGAAGGCAAAAAACCCCTGTGAGGTAGAAACCAATTTTTCCCTCTTTAGGGAAAAAAATTCCTTCCCGACTCCAATCAGGCAATCGAATTTATCCCTGGATCAACAACCCATCTCTAGTAACTATAACCTGTAATAATATTACCCTCCAAAAATACATCCAGGCCTCTTTTGAACTCTTTTAGTGAACTTCACTTCACTTTAGTGAACCATCACCACCTCCTCAGGCAAAGAGTTCCATAGTTACTGATCTTACTGTAAAGAATCCTCTTCTATGTTTGTGTACAAACCTTCTTTCCTCCAGACGCAGAGGATGTCCCCTCGTCACAGTCCTGGGGATAAAAAGATCATGGGAGGGTTCTCTGTACTGAGCTATGATATATTTATACATAGTTATTAGATCTCCCCTCAGTCATCTTTTTTTTTAAAGTGAATAAGCCTAATTTTGAAAATCTTTCAGGGTACTGTAGTCCACCCATTCCAGTTATTACTGTAGTTGCCCTCCTCTGAACCCTCTCCAGCTCTGCTATGTCTGCCTTGTTCACAGGAGCCCAGAACTGTACACAGTGTGGTCTTACTAGTGATTTGTAAAGTGGCAGGACTATGTTCTCATCATGGGCATCTATGTCTCTTTTGATGCAACCCATTATCTTATTGGCCTTGGCAGCAGCTGTCTGACACTGGTTTCTACAGCTTAGTTTGATGTTCACTAAAATTCCTAGGTCCTTTTCCATGTCAGTGTTACCCAGTGTTTTACCATTTAGTATATACTGGTGACTTGCATTATTCCTTCTTATGTGCATAACCTTACATTTGTCAGTGTTAAAGCTTATCTGCCACGTCTCTGCCCAAGCCTCCAATCTATCCAGGTCCATCTGTAGCAGTGTACTGTCCTCCTCTGTGTTAATTACTTTACACAGTTTAGTGTCATCTGCAAATATTGATATTTTACTGTGCAAGCCTTCTACAAGATCATTAATAAATATATTGAAGAGAATAGGGCCCAATACTGACCCCTGTGGTACTCCACTAGTGACAGTGACCCAATCTGATTATATGCCATTAATAACCACCCTCTGTTTTCTATCACTGAGCCAGTTACTTACCCACATACAGACATTTTCTCCTAGGCCAAGCATTCTCATTTTACATACTAACCTTTTATGTGGTACCGTGTCAAATGCTTTGCAGAAGTCCAGATATACGACCTCCATCCAACTTACCTCCTCATAGAAACTGATTAAATTGGTTTGACATGACCGATCCCTCATGAAGCCATGCTGATATGGAGTTATTTGCTTATTTCCATTGAGGTACTCCAAGATAGCATATCTTAGAAAACCATCAAACAGTTTACCCACAACAGATGTTAAACTTACCGGCCTACAGTTCCTGGGCTTTGTTTTTGGACCCTTTTTGAATATTGGCACCACATTTGCTATGTGCCAATCCTGTGGAACACTCCCTGTCAGTATAGAGTCCTTAAATATCAGAAATAAGGGTCTGGCGATGACATTACTTAATTCTCTTAGGATACGGGGGTGTATGCCATCCGGTCCTGGCAATTTGTCTATTTTAATCTTTTAAAATGTAGCTCTACTTCTTCCTGGGTCAGACAGGGCACTTTTAATGGGGAATTTACTTTTATATTCTGCATTTCATCTGACAGTTTATTTTCCTCAGTGAATACAGTGGAGAAAAAGATATTTAGTAGCTTTGCTTTCTCCTCATCACTCTCTGCAACTCCCCCCTCATTACTCTGTAAGGGGCCGACACCTTCAGGTTTATACTTTTTACCATTTATATAATTAAAGAACATTTATATAATTAAAGAACTGCAAATGTCTTAAAAAAGGACCGTTATTGACAAAATATTATCTTCTTATGTTTAGTGAGATTTGCTCTTATGTAAAAGAAAATGAAATGTCTATATCTCTGCTCAAGCACATAAGTAATTAATTTTCTAAAGACTATAAAATATTTTAGCGTAAACATTGCAAAGCTTCCAGATACACTTCAATGTGTTCAAAAGAAATATTACTCAGTAAATATAAAGTTAAAACGTGACAGTTTTGGATGTTTATGATTTACCATACATTCTTTGCTGTACAGCTCAATAAACCAAACCCAGCAGAGTGTTATCCATATGAAATTGTAAGTACTCCATAAGATTGATTTCTCTTATATGGACAGGTAATGCTTGTGTTTTGCTAATAACTCATATTTCATCTGATTATTTATTAGCCAGAATCTTTATATAAAAAAGGCATAGTAATAATTAAGTGTTACAGTAACTTCTATTGTACATTGCCTCTAAATAAACCAAACCTTTAAGGAAGGGTAGAAAAAAAGAGGTTTTTAAAGAGGACCTTTCACCACTCCTGACATGCCTGTTTTAATAGCTCCATTCATTCCCTATGTACTAACAATTCTAAAAAAAACATCTATTCTTATGTCTGTATGTTGTGACATTCCTTTATATTTTGCACTAGAAGTTATGAATGAATTGCTATTTGTCTTCAGTAAAGGAACAGAGGGGAGGTAACAAGTAGGGGGTGTGTATCTGCACAGACTGACTCTAGCCAATTAGTGCTGCCATGTTTAGACTGTGCAGGGACACACCCCCAACTTGTTACCTCCCCTCTGTTCCCTTACTGAAGACAAATAGCAATTCATTCATAACTTTTAGAGCAAATAATAAAGGAATGGCACAACATACAGACATAAGAATAGATGATCCAGAATTGTTATTACATGGGGAATACATGAAGCTATTAAAACAGGCATGTCAGGAGTGGTGAAAGGTCCTCTTTAATAAAGGGAATATTTACAAAGGATAGTTTAAAGGAAAGCTTCAGAAAATGACAGTACGTGAACAGTGCCATCTTTCTTCAAATATATGTATATATACATTTCAGATTATAAAATTTATCATGACAGGCATGATATTTAACAATGTAACCTAGTTGATGACTATTTCTCATATAATGCTAATAACACATAAGACTTTTACCATTCAAACATTTTTATGTCTTATTACAATTAAAGAGGCTATACTGCAGGATTGTCATATCATATTAGGTCCCAACATGCAAGCAAAAGGTATATAAGACCCTTACTAATCAAAATGTATGAAGTGCCTCCTTCTATGGCTTTTATTCATTCTTCCATCTCCCTTTACTCTGCTCACTGTACAGACATATAGCCACTGCTGCAATCGAGCAGTGGTGGCCATACTTGTGCCGTGCAGAAAATACTTCCTGTATCTGTGGTAGCCAGGATCAAGGAAGCATTTATAATAACACATGCATGCCATCTACAACTCCTGCCACCTTGTATCTGTCTGTCAAGTTTCTGTAGTACAGATCCAGGGCATACTCAGTTGCACTGGATCTATACTACACTGCTATCGTTCCAGTTGTACTAATGCTGCTAATGAATATACTTCGGTACCAGCTTCAGGAATGAGTAGGCACAGGCCAGTGGTACCATTAAGTTATCAAAGTGCCACTGGCCTATGCTGTCATCCTTAAGAAATGCATCCACCCCAGCAGAGGCAGGAAGATCAGAGTTGTGGATCAAGTTTTTATATGTGGGTAGAATGGGTAAAAAAGAAAACTTACTCACCTCACTAAACCTATTCCAGTGCTTACTAGATCCCCTATGGGCTCCACTTACTCGCCCAGGCTCAAAACAAAAGAAATGCTTATAGATACTTGCTCTGCCAATTGCTATCATAGGCAGGTAACCACTGTAGCTACTGATTGACTGAGCAGTCATCTCCTGCCATTTCTTGTGTGTCAGAAAACAAGAAGTGACCGTAAACATAATTAAAACAGAGGCAGGGGACGGTTGAGCTAATTAATGCTTCTTCTGCCTCATATATGAAAAAATAATCCTCTAAAATAACCTCTTTAAATTCACTGCAACAAAGTTTTGAAATATTCCTATCTTGGACCAAGTATACTGTTTATTTTGATTTTCTAGATTCATGATATAAAATATAAAACAACTGTACACTGTAGACTGACATTTACAGAAACAGATCAGTGATAAAGCAATGCTCTAGTAAATGCAACTCAATGAATATCTGGATGACAATCCATGTGGACACCTTACAGTCTAACAGTAGTATTTTTTACCCTGAATATGTTACCCAAGATAGCACAAAAAAAGCTAAATGAAATGTCTAAACTCGATACACAATAGGGTATATCCGTGGATTTACTGTATGTATGTTTTCAGATAATTGATTGTAGAGAAAAATGTTCTTTAAATATAAAGCCTCAACACCAGACATGAAGGATTGGCTTTTATCAGTCAGATTATAGAAATATAGCTGCATGATTAACCCCTTTAATTATCCTACTTTATTTCTCCACAAATAAATGTGCATGCTCTAGAAAGCCAGGCAAAATGACAAGACACTTCTTATTATAGGGTTCATTGGAGGGCACCAAGTGACTGATTCATATGCACATGGCTTGAAGCAATGCAGATAATAATGAGAACTTGTATGTCAGCCTCGAATTTAAAATTGTAAAAAATTACTGTATCCCGCTATGTACTAGTTCGGCATAAAAATGACCAGCAATTTGTCCACTAATGGAAAAACATTAAAATGCCAAATTATGATATACAGCATCGCTTAGAGGATCGACCTTACTGTGAAATGGGGATGAAGAACCTATGACCTTTAATGTCAGCATTTCAAACTTGTCTCTTTTCAGTAATAACACCCAATCAATATCATATAAAGAATGAAAAATTAGATGATTTTCACCTTTCTGTTAGGCAGTCAAAGTATAAAGGTTAGTTCTTTTGGAGTTGAACATTGGAACTCTTGTGGGAAAATATTAAAGCACCAATTTATTTACAGATACAATTTCTTATCAATTTATTTATTATGTAATAGTAATCAGTATATTCTACATAATACTGCAAACATTAAGTTCAATATTCAAGAATTTGTGTTGTTGCTGGTAGAGAGGAAATTTATAGCTTTAGGAAACAATAAAACGTAACAAGGGGGCGTGTATAAAAACTATCAGTTTATAATGCATTGGGTTTTTCAGCCTAGTTCAGAGACATGTATGTGTACTGTAGTTACATAAAAAATCATTTATCATATGTAACGTAAGGTATACTGATATAAAGAGTAGCTATAACACAAGTTAAATATCTTCCAGCAAGCATGACAGGCATAGTTCAACCATTTCTTCAAGTGTACATATCAGATTTAAAAAAATAAAAAAAAATTAAAAAAATATTTGGTATATTATAAATTGCATATTGCAAAATAAATAAAATGTCACATCCATGCAGTTTTAACTACCACATATGACATTTCACCTCTCCCTACCAAAAATTTTCTGAAATATGAATTCTGGAATATGAATATTTTAATTATTGCTTCATGTTATTTTATTCATACATGAATAGTATAAGTGAATATAAGAAACTTTGTAGTATATCCTATAGAGGAAGATGCTTCCTTCTGCTGTTATCAGGCTCCTCTACTGCTCTCTCCTCTTCGTGAACTCTCAATTCACTAATCTTCAATGAAGAAGGGTTACCTGCTTACTGAAGGATAAGATTACACAGAAGTCTATGGAGGGAGGAGGGAGTACTGCTGTGGAACAAGTGTGACAGGTTTGGAACAAAGACTGAATAAAAGACTGCATCTTGTTTGCAAGTGATTTACTGCACTAACTTATTTAACTGCTTAATTCAAATCTAAACTGCTTAGTTCTCATTTGTAGAAGACAGTTGAAAAAGAAACCGGAGATATTGTGCGTGGTGCGCTTTTGGGAAAAAATGGAAGGCAGGTTGTCGTAAAAATTGATGAACTTGGCAAAAGTTCGTTTATTAAAAGGCTACGCGTTTCAACACCGAATCGGTGTCTTCCTCAGGCCAAAAAGGGTACAGAATTGTAACTGAAATGAATATTATACATACAAACACAAATTAATCCAGTTATAGTAATATAAAATGTATGCATACAATATCTAAAAAGGATATTAAAAAGGATATAAAAAAAATATATAATAAAAAGGTTACATCTAGAATTTAGGTTAGAGCCATAACATAAATGTATGCAAATGAAGAGACTTCGGGTATAAGCAGCAGTTAGCTATAAGGTATATGATGGTAAACAAAACCGTGCTGCAAATTAGGGTTATTATGTAGGCATACATAGTTAAATGAGCATACATAATACAGTATTAAATAAAAGACACAAGTGATAAATCACAGAGATACATAAGCTGGACAAGAGGTATGAGTAGTACTTACCACTGCCTGTGTCAGTAACAACCATCAGTGGCAAATGCCAGACATTGTTAGGAGGGGAGTTTTAAAGGGTGTGTTAATAAGGTTTAAAGGGAACCTGTCATCTCCGAAACACCCCCTGACCTAGAGTAAGCTTTGTATAGTGTAAGTGATGCTGAATCCGAATATGTAATTTTTATCTTCGTACTCACTTCCATTCTGACGCTGTGCTCTGACAAACCAGCAGTAAAATGCACTCACTGGACTCCAATGCTCACTCACATAATGGAGAGGACTCAAAGAAGAGTCCAGTGAGTGCATTTTACTGCAAGTTTGTGGGAGCACAACGTCGTAATGGAAGCGAGTATGAAGATAAAACTTACATATTCGGATTCAGCATCACTTACACTATACAACACTTACTCTAGTTCAGGGGGTGTTTCGGTGATGACAGGTTCCCTTTAAGTAGGTACATATGTGCTGTAATTGGCAACGTAGGAGGAACCTAATTGTTGCTATCCATAGTGCTGAGGTGAGGGACAGGGTAGAACTTGCTGTCCGAAGTGCTAAGTTTAGGGGAATGTGCTAGGTTACTCTCCATAGTGCTGAAGGTGTCATATGGGAGTAAACAAGGTTACTGTCCGAAGTATTGGATAGGTTACTGTCCAAACGGAATAAGGAGGGACGCAGTATGGTTGTCCAAACTTTTGGACATCCATATATAGTCTTAAGGAAAAAACAATGTAGTGGAATGTCATCAATATTAGAAGAGGCCTTCCATTTTACCCCACAAGCGCACCACGCACAATATCCCCGGTTTCTTTTTCTACTGTCTTCTACAAATATTACCGGCCCTGAATCAGGACACCGGTTCCGGGGTAAGGACGCAGCTACTGGGATCAACAGCTATTACGTTACTACTACCTTAAGCGAGCCCCCACCTTTTCTAGGTCAGTAGGCTCTCTATAGGACATTCATTTATGCCTTTTACATATACCTAAGGTTATCTGCACTAGGAAGCGCCCCTGTTCTTTTTTCTTTTTCTCCATTAGGTAGTTCTCATGTGTAGTATCCTCCTGTTGCTTCTTCTTTTATCTCTTTATATTATAAAAATGAGTTTCTGTCTGTCTGTCTATCCATCTGTCTGTCTGTTCTTTATGCGCGCCCAAACTACTGGACCGATTTTAACCAAATTCGGCACACATGTTCATCAGGTGTCTGGGAAGGTTTTTGACCGGGTCTCAGCTCTCAAGGACGTACCGTTCCTGAGATATTCCCAACTGCCATTCTCTCCACATGCACAAGGTCACATGTCTGATATCAGCCAATACAAGCTCGCAGGTCCTTGGTCTCCACATACATACAATTTTACTGCAGGTTTCCAAAACAACTGAGCCAGAGGCAGGGCAGAGGAATCTGGGTGAGAACAAGAAAGACTTAGGGAATAGGTTTTTGTTCTGTGTAGTAACCAGGCTGGTAATGAGAGGTAATTAGCAGCCAGCTGAGGAGCCCAGGTAAATATCTAACCCAAAACACAATTCAGTGCTTACCTCCCACAGGCCTTGGCGCAGCCTGCTTCTTACACACATGCACACAGATTTACTCCTGGTTTCCATAACAACCCAGCCATTTTTCTTCACTGCTGTAGGTTAGCTTTACGATAGGGCTGCATGACACATAGGGCAAAACTACACTGCTACATGTGTCGCGCGACATTGATGTTGCACCAATGTCGTGCAACAATTATTATAATGATGGTCTATGGTGTTGCACTATGGCATGCGAAATGCTGCAGCTGCGACTGTGACGCTACAGGTTCTGTACAATCTATTGGTGCGACAAAATGTTGCACGACACATGTCGTCATGTAGCACTAGCCTTAAAGGGGCATGCGAAATGCTGTGGCTGCGACTGTGACGCTACAGGTTCTGTACAATCCATTGGTGCGACAAAATGTTGCATGACACATGTCGCCATGTAGCCCTAGCCTTAAAGGGGCAGGGCGCTGTGGAGGTCACTGTTAAGTGGGCAGGGGCCACTATTAAAGGGGCGTTCACTGTGGATGTTACTGTTAGGGGAGCAGGCCGCTGTGGAGGTCACTGTTAAAGGGGCAGGCACTATGGAGCTTTTTGTTAACGTGGCAGGGGCCACTTTTAAAGGGGCAGCAGCTGTGTAGGTCACTTACCTCGCAGTACCCTGCTGCCTTAACACTGTTAAGGGAACGCGGAACTGTGGCAGTCAATGTTAAAGGGATGGGTGCTGTGGAGGTCTCAGTTAAGGGGGCAAGGAACAGTGGAGGTCACAGATAAGGGGACGGTCCCCTATGGAGGTCAATGCTTAGGGGCGGGGTGCTGTAGAGGTCACTGTTAAGCAGGTGTGCCCCTAAGGAGGTAAATGTCAAGGGAGTGGGGTGCTGAGAAAATCACTTTTAATGGGGCAGGCTGCTGTGGAGGTCCCATTTTAAGGAGACGGGGCACTGTAGGGAGGGGGGGCAGTGTTGCGGGGTGGCGGGCTGTGGAGTTCTCTGTTAAGAGTCCGGGGTGCTGTACAGGCCACTGTTATGGGAAATACTGTCAATATCTTTTAACGACACACAGAAACATTAAATGAAACAGATGAAATATACCCGTGCGAAGCCCGATCCTTCTGCTAGTTTTTACTACAAAAGGAATTCATTCTATGGCTCTGTACATACAAAAAGGTGCATGCATACATAATACTAATATAGCAGGAGAAGGGTCACTGTAGGTTGTAGGCTTATCTGAAGAGGTGGGTTTTCAGGTTTCTTTTGAAGGTTTCCACTGTATTGAGGTAGAGAGTTCTAGAGTATTGGGGATACATAGGAGAAATCTTGGAGGCGATTTTAGAAAGCAGTGATAAGAGAAGAGTAGTGAAGAAGGTCTTGTGCGGATTGGAAAGTATGTGTACGTATGTACAGAATGTCAGAGATGTACAGAGGGAACAGGTTGTGGATGGCCTTATATGTATTTGTTAGTATTTGAAACTAAATTGAATGGGCAATGGGGAGTCAGTGAGGCAGAGGAGTAGTGGGGGAGAGATGGATTAGCCGGGCAGCAGAGTTGCGGATAGATTGGAGGGGTACAAGGATGCTAGATGGAAGGTCACATAGGAGAATGTTACAGCAGTTTAGGCGAGAGATGATGAGGGCATGTACAAACATTTTTGCAGACTCCTGGCTGAGGAATGCACAAATATGAGAGATATTTTTGAATTGGAGGCAGCGGGTGTTGTAAAGGGCTTGGATGTATGGTTTGAAGGACAGGGCAGAATCAAAGGAATACTCCAAGGCAGCAGAGTTAACCAGGGAGAGCCATTGATTGTGATACATTGGTCTGTTGGAGGGGGGGTGAGAGAGATGGAGGAAAGATGATAAATTCTGTTTTATCCATGTTGAGTTTTAGAATGTGAGAGGAGAAAAAGGAGGATAGAGAAGATATCCATTGTGGAATTCTGGATAGTACAATGAGGATATCTGGACCAGAGAGGTAAATTTTTGTGTTGTCAGTATAAAAGTGATACTGAAATCCATGGGACTCTATTAGATGTTCCATACCAAAGGGGTAGAAGAGCAAGGGTCCTAAGATAGAGTCTTGACACCAACAGAGAGGGGATGTGATGAAGAGGTGAGAGTGAGAGACACGAAATGTTCTGTCTGTGAAGTATGATCTGATCCAGCAGAGGGCCAAGTTTGTGAGCGAGTTTGTAACAGAAGGGAGTAGTTGACAGTGTCAAAGGCAGAGGAAAGATCAAGGAGAAGGAGGACAGAGTAATGCTGTTTGGCTTTGGCAGGGAGCAGATCATTGGTGTCTTTGATAAGGGCAGTTTCAGTTGAGTGGTGGGGTTGGAAGCCAGATTGTAGCCGATCAAAAAGGGAGGAGAGGTGAGAGAACCGTTAAAGTTGAACATGTTGTTCAGGTAGCTTTGAGGCATATGGTAGAAGTCATATGGAATGATAACTAGACAAAGAAGATGGGTCTAGGAAAGGCTCTATGAGGATAGGTGCAATGGTAACATGTTTAAAACCAGAAGGGAAGACATCTGTGGTTAGTGATAGGTTGAAGAGATGAGTTAAGACAGGGATACACAGTGTGGTGAGGTTGGGGATGAGGTGAGATGGGATCAGGTCAAGTGCACAGGTGGTGAGATGTGATCTGGAGAGTAGGGCTGAAAGGTTTTTCTCTGGGATAGGACTGAGTAGTTGTGTAGAGGGGCTGTAGGGACTGTACACTCAAGCTTTTTCTGATGTCTCTAATCTTTTGTTTAAAGTATGTGGCCACGTTCATACCAGAGATGACAGGTGAGGGTAGGGGCACTGGGAAATGGAGAAGAGAGTTAAAAGAGTTAAAAAGTTGTTTAGGGTTGTGAGACAGGGGAGATATGAGATATGTGAAGTAGGCCCAATTGTGAATTATAATAAGTGCTTTTGGGTTGGCATCCCCAGGCCTGACATCTCTGTGTGGCCCAAGGTCACCCCAAAAGCCCACATTACAGAATACATTCAGCAGGGTTGAGCGGCTGTACAGCTTCTATATCTGCTATTATATAAAGAGCTCGGAGCCACTCTACAGGTCGACTCTCTACTGAAATCTCCACCTTCCTGAGGGTGCAGGTATCATCTATTCACATTATCTGTACCCAGACAGTTATCACTGTGTTATGTGGGGTGTAATATAGAACTGCAGGGGTCATCTAGTATATTATATTTACTCAGAGAGTTATCACTTATCTGTGGCATTACATAGGATTGCAGGTGACATCTACTACATTATTTGCACTCAGAGACTCTAATGTAAATGTCACCTGCAGTCCTGTGTTACACCACAGATAACATAAGGTAAAGGGGTTCTCTTGGGTTTACATATTGATGGCCTATCCTTAGGATAGATAAGGTCATCAATATGAGATTGGTGGGGGGGTCCAACTCCTGTCACCCCTGCCAATCGCTGTGCACCAATCGCAGCGCTGTATATTTGATAGCGACTGTGCTTGGTATTGCAGCTCAGTCCCATTCACTTGGATGGGACTGAGTTGCCCTTAGGCCATGTGACTGATGAACATGAAGTCAAATGGCCTAGGAAGAGAAAAAATCACTCACAGAGCGCTGCAGCTGGTTCATACAGAAATAGAAATAACTATTGTCTGGCTCATGAAATTGGGGGTGCCAGGGGTCCCAAATAAGGTAGACAGCCCCAGGCCTATAATTCACTTAATCCACCCATGAGTAGACCTGTTTTGCAGTAGTGAGTGAGAAATTGAAAATGGGAAGGGATTGTTTGTATATGGTAAAGTGCTCCTTCTGAGAGTATGCTACAAAGAATTAGGAAGCAGATTATCATGTTAATATATGTCCAGTGTATAGGCAGGTATGATTCCAACTGGTCTCTGCCCATCAGGTCAGAAAAAAAAATCTAAGAATTACAGATAGATTACACATGGAAAAAAAAAACATACAATGACAGGAATAGTGTTGTTTCTCATGTACCATACATCCCCATTGCAGCGTATTCTTGAAATTACCTGAAACAACAGTAGCACTTATTAATTATTTTAAAGTTATTTGTTTAAAAAAATACTACAGTTTTATTAAAGTTTTATTGACTACATGTTATGTGGCACAAGCATTTGTGTCCTGCAACCAGTAATACGGTATATACACATATATATACAGCCAAGCTAAACTTGATGGTTAATACGTTAAGTAAAGAAGGGCAAAAAAAAGATAATTAACTTTTCAATGGATTTTAATGGATGTTGTCACGAGATAACCAAGATAACACGGTGCCATTAGAGATGAGCGAATATCTTCAAAAAAATTTGTTATCCGCACGGATATTTGCGTACTCGTAAGTATTTGTTACTCGGCCGAGTAGCGTGTGAAATTGTTGCTTTTTTTATTTAACTCCCCCCCTCATGTTTAGCGCCTATTTCTTAGCTAATAAACATGCAGAGAAGCCTGGGGGACCTCCTGCCATGACATACTACCTTTTCTAGGTGTCTAGGAGTGATTGGCTGCTTGCATCAGGTGACGTGCTATTATATATGCGTACGCCTGGGGCTCGGATCATACACCTTGTGGTTTTAGGAGAGGGAAAGAGTGTGCGTGTGAAAGGGATAGCGAAAGCGTACAAAATATCTGATATATAAGCGTATGAATAGAGATGAGCGAGCACTAAAATGCTCGGGTGCTCGTTATTCGAGTCGAACTTTTCCCGATGCTCGGGTGCTCGTTTCAAATAACGAACCCCATTGAAGTCAATGGGAGACTCGAGCATTTTTGCAGGGGACCAAGGCTCTGCCTAGGGAAGGCTGGGTGAAAACCTGGAAACCTCAGAAAATGATGAAAACACCACGGAAATGGACAGGAAACAGCAGGGGCAGCATGCATGGATGCCTCTGAGGCTGCCTAATCCCACCATTACCCCAAATTCTCCTGCAACAGCCTGGTGGTTACCCTCATGGCAGTTGTGCTCACCCAGACCAAGAAAGGCAAGGCAAATACCCATCACATGTTAGGGAAGCACCCAACTAGGTGCAACGAAGGTCCATCACCGCCTGCAGGTGACACCACTGCTCATGCTGGCACTGCTGTGCTATCCCCCTCCCCACGATGCAGGCATAAGCCTGACACATCATGGTGACAGTGTAGTGACACCAACAAGTGACAAAGTTAGATTGAGGTAGCAGTCAAATGTCTGTAGGCGAGCCTCCAAAAAATTTGTTTTGGAGTGTCCGAAGTTGTCCCTCCTAAAAAATTGTTTAGGAGTGTCTGTAGTTCAACCTTTTGTAAAATATTTTGTTTTCCCTGTTATTAGTTAATGTACAACCCATGGCTGGCATGGTGGGAATATATAGGTTTTGCGTCACAGACGGTCCACTGCACTGTTACATTTTCTACATCATTGCCAATTACTTTTTCACCAACTGTTGTCTGGCAATGATAAAGGGTAAGGTGAATCCACTGCGGAAGAAAAGTGTCATCCTCTTACAATTCTACACTTGCTCTCAATTGAAAACGGGATGTTCTCGCCATTGCCTTCATCATAGTGGCCGCTTCTGCGGACGACAGAGGTGGTGTACCTACTGACAGCCTGACCGAACACGATGGCAGACGGGGAGACACTTGTAAAATTGTTTAGGAGTGTCTGTAGTTGAACCTTCTGTAAAATATTTTATTTGTTTTCCCTGTTATTAGTTAATGTACAACCCATGGCTGGCATGGTGGGAATATATAGGGAATCACCCAACTAGGTGCAACGAAGGTCCATCACCCATGCCCATGCTGGCATTGCTCTCCTATCCCCAGCCACACGATGCAGGCATAAGCCTGACACAGCATGGCGGTAACACCAACAAGTGACCAAGTTACATGAGGTAGCAGGTGAGCCACCCAAAAATTTAGCCAGACGCAGCATGGTGGTGACAACAGAGTGACCGAGTTAGACTAAGGTAGAAGGAGGTGAAGCATCCTCCAAGTGGGCAGTACATGAGCGGCCCCAGGGTCAGACTCGGTCAGAGTATGTGAAATGTTCAGGGTGGCCGAACGCCGGGCTCGACGGCGGACCCGTTTCGGGTTATCGATTGTCGAAATGTTGGCTGACATCAAGTTTAGTATCTGTTCTTATCAGTTGCTATGGCTGTTGGTGGTAAAGTGGTGAGCATAGCTGCTTCCCAAGAAGTTGACCCGGGTTCGATTCCCGTCTATCGCAGGAGGCAATTAAAAGAAGAACCAAAAAAAAAATCAGTACAATATCTAATACGTCCCCTACCTGGGTAAATTGTTTGGAGAGAGGGCCTGTAGGTGGGGGGAAGGAGGTTTCACTGGAAGAGCCAGAGGAGTGCCCCCTGGGCTAGCGTGTGTGGTGGTGACAACAGCTGGATGGAGTTCGAATGACTACGCAGGACCCCAACTTAAAAATTTAGCATCAACCGGTACAGTTGTAAATTATGAGCTCGATCAAGTGTGGCATGTGTTCTATGTATTCTTCTCAGTTTAGTAACATATATGGCAGCTACCAGGAAAAATAGTTTGGAGAGAAAGATAGGAAAAAGACGTAAATTGTTTGGAGAGAGGGCCTGTAGGTGGGGGGCAGGCTGGGGGGAAGGAGGTTGAGCTGGAAGAGCCAGAGGAGTGCCCCCTTGGCTAGCGTGTGTGGAGGTGACAACAGCCGGATGGAGTTCGAATGACGACGCAGGACCCCAACTTAAAAATTTAGCATCAACCGGTACAGTTGTCAACTATGAGCTTGAACAAGTGTGGTATGTGTTCTATGTATTCTTCTCAGTTTAATACCGTATATGGCACCTATCCGCTGTAGGTGGACCTCCGGAAAAAATGGTTTGGAGAGAGGGCCTGTAGGTGGACCTCTGCAAAAATTGTTTGGAGAGAGGGCCTGTAGGTGGACCTCCAGAAAAATTATTTAGAGAGAGGGCATGTAGGTGGACCTCCGGAGAAATTGTTTGGAGAGAGGGCCTGTAGGTGGACCTCTGGAAAAATTGTTTGGAGAGAGGGCCTGTAGGTGGACCTCTGGAAAAATTGTTTGGAGAGAGGGCCTGTAGGTGGACCTCCAGAAAAATTATTTAGAGAGAGGGCCTGTAGGTGGACCTCCGGAAAAATTTTTTGGAGAGAGGGCCTGTAGGTGGACATCCGGAAAAATTGTTTGGAGAGAGGGCTTGTAGGTGGACCTCCGGAAAAATTGTTTGGAGAGAGGGCCTGTAGGTGGACCTCCGGAAAAATTGTTTGAAGAGAGGGCGTGTAGGGGGCCCTCCTGAAAAATTGTGGTAAAAGAGTGCCAGTTAGACCTCTGAAAAATGGCATTTTTTTGGTCAGCGTTAGGCAAAGACGATATGGAGGAGGAGTAGGAGGAGTAGAGAAGAGGAATCAGATACATAAGTAATGTTAATCTTTAGCTGCTTTCCCCCGGAGGAGATTTGAATTCCGGTGAAATCCAGGCTTTGTTCATTTTAATAAGCGTCAGCCTGTAAGCGCTGTCATTTGACAGGCGTGTACGCTTATCGGTGATGACGCCGCCAGCTGCACTGAATACCCGCTCTGACAGCACGCTAGTGGCAGGGCAGGCCAGCACCTCCAAGGCATACAGCGCCAGTTCAGGCCACGTGTCCAGCTTTGAAACCCAGTAGTTGTATGGAGCAGAGTGATCGCTACGGACGTTGGTATGGTCAGCTAGGTACTTCCTCACCATCTTTCTGTACAGCTCCCCCCTACTCTGCCTAGACTGGGGACAGGTGACAGTGTCTTGCTGGGGTGACATAAAAGTGGCAAAGGCCTTGGAGAGCGTTCCCCTGCCAGTGCTGGACAAGCTGCCTGCTCGCCTCCTCTCCCCCGCTACTTGGCCCACAGAACCATGCCCTCTGCCGCTAGCGGCGTCAGATGGGAAGGATTGTTTCAGCTTGTGCACCAGGGCCTGTTGATATCTATTCACTCTCATACTCCTTTCCTCTGCAGGGATGAGAGTGGAAAGGTTCTGCTTGTACCGTGGGTCCAGGAGAGTGAACACCCAGTAATCGGTGTTTGAAAAAATGCTTCTAACATGAGGGTCACGGGATAGGCAGCCTAACATGAAGTCTGCCATCTGCGCCAAAGTCCCAACACGCAAGAATTCCCTCTCCTCACTGGCCTGACTCTCCATTTCCTCCTCCAACTCTTCAGCCCATACACGCTCAAGAGTTAAGAAGTACTGAGCACTGGTACCCTCTTCTGTCTTGCCGACATTCTCCTCCTCTTCCTCCTCATCCTCATCCCCCTCCTCCGATACGCGCTGAGAAACAGACCGGAGGGTGCTCTGGCTATCAAGCGACATATCTTCCTCCACCGTCTCTTGTGGCAAGCGCAAAGCATCCGACTTGATGCTGAGCAGTGAGTTTTTCAACAGGCAAAGCAGCGGGATGGTGAGGCTGATAATGGCAGCATCGCCGCTGACCATCTGTGTTGACTCCTCAAACTTGCTCAACACCTGGCAGATATCAGACATCCACGTCCACTCCTCATTGTAGACTTGAGGAATCTGACTGACCTGACTACCAGTTCTGGTGGAAGTTGACATCTGGCAGTCTACAATCGCTCTGTGCTGCTGGTAAACTCTGGATAACATGTTTAATGTGGAATTCCATCTCGTGGGCAAGTCGCACAACAGTCGGTGAGAGGGCAGTTGTAGGCGGCGCTGCGCTGCCCTGAGAGTGGCAGCATCTGTGGTCGACTTGCGGAAATGCGCACAGATGCGGCGCAACTTGGTGAGCAAATCAGACAGAGTGGGGTATGTCTTGAGGAACCGCTGAACTATGAGATTGAACACGTGGGCCAGGCATGGCACATGTGTCAGTCTGCCGAGTTGCAGAGCCGCCACCAGGTTACGCCCGTTGTCACACACAACCATGCCTTGGCGCGGACACCGACGCCGTGCATGCGCGCGCTTGCAGCCTAATTACGACACTGTCGCTTTAAGACAGTGTCGTAATTCAGACACAAGAAGTGGTCATAAGCTCTGACCTTGATCCTGCCTGTGATGTCACTTCCGCCAGGAAGTGATCATGTGCCCATACTTCGAGGCTACAGGTGAGGTCACATCCGCCAGTCCTGCACAGGAAGCACCGCCCTGTTGATTGGTTTGCTTCACTATAAAAACCCCTCAGTATTGGCAGCAGGCGCCGGTGCCATGTTGTTGCTTTGCTAAGCTAGAGACCCGGTCGCTCTGCTTCGTGACTAGGACCTTGGTTGCACACTAGGTGTAGTCTGTGGTCTAGGCAGGAGTTGTGTGGGTTCCAGTCTTTGTTCCACTATCCTAGTGTACGCCAGTGTGTGTGTTTGGAGGCCACATTGTGTGTTGGGCTGCAACCTCCTTCGGGAGGCACGGAACTTGGCACACGTGGTCCGATTGAGAGCTGGGTATCCTGCGCTCAGGTCCCAGACTCGAGCGCATCGAGTGCTTGTGCACACGTGCCCTTTGGGCATTGGGGCTCATCCCCTGTCCTCCTTCGGGAGCTTGCCTTTCCGGCTGCTTGGTTCCTGGGTTGCCCTGCTTGGGTGACTCAGGATCCTGGTCCAGTGATCCCCGGTGGCTCTGCCTTAGGGCAGAGTCACTTTATTATTTAAAAAGGGGCTCCTTGGCCTAACATGCCTGGCTTGAGGTTCAGCGGTGCCAGCCACACATCGGTCTGTGCCGTGATGCCCTGTAACAGCTCTTGGGCGGTGTGCCTTTTGTCACCTAAGCTCAGCAGTTTGAGCACCGCCGGCTGGCGCTTACCCACGGCACTGCTGCTGCGCCTAGAGGTACCGACTGAGGCGCCGTGCCCACGGATGGTAATTCGGTAGAGGAGGAGGGGTCGGAGGAGGAGGCATAGTACGTCTGAGAGACCGTGACCGAGGTAGGCCCCGCAATCCTCAGTGTGGGCAGTACATGAGTGGCCCCAGGGTCATTCTCGGTCCCAGCCTCCACCAAGTTAACCTAATGTGCCGTCAGTGAGATATAGTGTCCCTGCCCGGCAGCACTTGTCCACGTGTCCGTGGTTAGGTGGACCTTCTCAGAAACAGCGTTGGTCAGGGCACGAATGATGTTCTCTGACACGTGCTGGTGTAGGGCTGGGACGGCACATCGGGAAAAATAGTGGCGGCTGGGGACCGAATACCGAGGGGCAGCCACCACCATGAGATTGCGAAAGGCCTCGGTCTCTACCAGCCTATAGGGCAGCATCTCCAGGCTCAGCAATTTGGAGATGTGGACGTTGAGGGCTTGGGCATGTGGGTGGGTGGAACTGTATTTCCTCTTGCACTTCAGCGTCTGCTGTAAAGACAGCTGAACGCTGAGCTGGGACACATTGGTGAACACTGTGGAGGATCATGGAGGCGAAGGTGTGGTTTTCCAGCGGGAGGCGCTCGAGCCGGGGTCCTGGGCAGGGGGTTGACTAGCAGAGGCAGCGAGTGACGCAGGGGATTGACTAGCAGAGGCAGCGAGTGACACAGGGGAAGGAACAGTGGTGTGACCCACAGGAGGTGGTGAACGGCCTTGGTTCCATTGAGTGGGGTGTTTAGCACTCATATGCCTGCGCATGCTGGTGGTGGTTAGGCTAGTAGTGGTGGCACCCCTGCTGATCCTGGTGTGGCACAGGTTGCACACCACAGTCCGTCGGTCATCCTCACTTTCTTTAAAGATCCTCCAGACTTGCGAACATCTAGGCCTCGCCACAGGAGCTTCACTACGTGAAACAGTTGCTGCTGATGCACCAGCTCTGGCCCTGCTTCTCCCTCTGGCCACACCACTGCCTCTTCCAACCTGTTCTGGTGCAGCACTCGCCTCCGCCTCAGAAGCACTGTCTTCACTCGGCTTATCAACCCAGCTTGGGTCAGTCACCTCGTCATCCTCCGATTCCTCAGTCTGCTCCCCCTCAGTCTGCTCCCCCCTCGGACTTCCTGCCCTGACAACAACTTCACCACTGTCTGACAACTGTTTCTCCTCATCGTCCGACACCTCTTTACAAACTTCTTCCACTAACTCAACATTGTCATCATCATCACCCACAGACTGCGACAGTTGGAAAACTTGGGCATCGGGAACGAGGTCAGCAGTAACCTGAGAAATGGTTTGTGACTCTGGGAAGGGTCCAGAAAACAGTTCCTGAGAGTATGCCGGATCGCATTCAAAATTTTCCTGGGAGGGGGCAGACTGGGGGGAAGGAGGTTGAGGTGGAGGAGCCAGAGGAGTGCTCCCTTGAGTAACGTGGGTGGACTGCGTGGAAGACTGACTTGTGGACAAATTACTTGAAGCATTGTCCGCAATCCACGACATCAGCTGTTCGCACTGTTGTGGTTTCAACAGTCCTCTACCACGTGTCCCTGTAAGTTGAGACATGAAGCTAGGGAATGTAGTTCTGCGGCGTTCCCCTGCTCCCTCATCAGCAGGTACTGTCTCACCCTGCCCAGGACCAGGGCCTCTGCACCCTGCAGTAATTGAATGCCGACGCCCACGCCCTCGTCCTCGACCCTTAGCCCTGGGGTTCAACATTTTCTGTGTATAAGTGTATTATATAAAAAAACAAAAAGTAAATGGGACTGCTGTACTGAAAGCCACAAACTTGTTCAGTCTGGTTTAATTAAGTGACGTACAGAAAGTGTCACCTGGACAGAAAATACGGATTGTAGTGAGTGGACAGCTGAACTGTGACACACAGAATGGTTCCACGCAGCTGTGTGAAATGGATTTTTATCACTGAGATAAAACAACAAAAAAACTATTTTTTTATATATTGTTTTTTTAATATTTTTTTTTAGTTTTGTTTTTTTTTTGGAACGTGACGTGCAGAAACTATCGTAGACCTAACTCACACCCTGCTGACGGTGGCTATTTTGACTGCGACCCAGACAAATGTCGCACAGAGATTTTTGTGATCAAGCTATATATGTGAGAGCAAATGACCTTGTTGGATTAAGTGACGTACAGAAAGTGTCACCTGGACAGAAAATACGGATTGTAGTGAGTGGACAGCTGAACTGTGACACACAGAATGGTTCCACTCAGCTGTGTGAAATGGATTCGTATCACTGAGATAAAACAACAAAAAAACTATTTTTTATATATTTTTTTTTTATATTTTTTTTTTTAGTTTTGTTTTTTTTGGAACGTGACATGCAGAAACTATCGTAGACCTAACTCACACCCTGCTGACGGTGGCTATTTTGACTGCGACCCAGACAAATGTCGCACAGAGATTTTTGTGATCAAGCTATGTTAGTGAGAGCAAAAGACCTTGTTGGATTAAGTGACTTACAGAAAGTGTCACCTGGACAGAAAATACGGATTGTAGTGAGTGGACAGCTGAACTGTGACACACAGAATGGTTCCACGCAGCTGTGTGAAATGGATTCGTATCACTGAGATAAAACAACAAAAAAACTATTTTTTTATATATTTTTTTTTATTTTGTTTTTTTTGGAACGTGACGTGCAGAAACTATCGTAGACCTAACTCACACCCTGCTGATGGTGGCTATTTTGACTGCGACCCAGACAAATGTCGCACAGAGATTTTTGGGATCCAGCTATATAAGTGAAAGCAAAAGACCTTGTTGGATTAAGTGACGTACAGAATGTGTCACCTGGACAGAAAATACGGATAGTAGTGAGTGGACAGCTGAACTGTGACACACAGAATGGTTCCACACTGCTGTATGAAATGGATTTGTATCACTGAGATATAACAATACAAAAAAGGGGTTATATATGGCGATAGCTGCACTACTAGTGCCAGCCAGCCAGCCAGGAGACAAAAAAAAATAGCCAACCCCTGCTATTGACATGTAAGGGCCCCACGTGATGCTGGGTGTACCGCAGAGTCTCCTGGCTTGTGATTGGCTGAGTTTATAGGCGCCGAAAATGCACAATGCGGAAGTTGCAATTTCCTCGAGCATGGTGAGATACTCGTCCGAGCAGCGAGCACTTACGAGTACCGTAATACTCAAACGAGCACCAAGCTCGGACGAGCATGCTCGCTCATCTCTACGTACGAAATATCTGATATATAAGCGTACAAAATATCTAAATCTGAGTTGATCTTAACATAAGTGATAAATCCTGACACACATGACTATTAAGTCATGAGTCCTGATCAACAAGTTGTCATTCAAAAATCTCAGAAAGTTGAGTGACAGCTTCTCTATGCTTGCAAGTGGTAATGGTTTCACTGTCCTGAATTCATATGCAACAGCGTATAGAGTAAATTATACGTAACAATAGCGTACGCTTTATCGGACAAGGACCTGTCGCTCCTTGCACTTTCTCTGCCTGCTCCATGCATGCTGCCCCTGGTGTTCTCTATCCATTTCCGTGGTGTTTCCATCACTTTCAGAGGTTTTCAGGTGTTTAGGCAACCTTGCCTGTGAAGAACTTGGGTCCCCTTGAAAAATGCTCGTATCTCCCATTGACTTCAATAGGGTTCGTTATTCGGTACGAATATACGAACTTTTGGAAAAGTTTGTACCGAGTACCGAGCACACGAGCATTTTAATATTCTCTCATCTCTAGGTGCCATATGTTATTACAGTCAAGTTTAGCTTGGCTACATCTGTATATATAGGTTTTGACACTTGCCTGTCCCAGCCATTTTGCACTTCCTGGTCCTGGCTTGACATACAGGAAGTAGCTCCTTTGACAAGTAACTGGCTCAGTGTCCATTTCCAAGCATTTTCTACATTTCGAACCAGAAAGTCGAGACTAGCTAGGATTGATAAGTATTAAACTAAGAGCAAAGATCAACAAACATATTATTTCTTTTTATTTTTAACCTAATGTGACCAACATAGAAAAATGATCATGTTGCAAGCATTACTTGTGTCTGCATTTATTCCAATAATGTTAAAATAAAAGCAGAATCTATTTTGTGACAACTCCAGGTTTGAATGTACTTTGACTTAGATCTTATGGTAACATTCTGGTGCACCTGTGCAGCCTGAGTCACATGAGTCATTGGTAGGTGGGACTCACAGTCTCCTCCCGCCTCCCATTGTATGTGTGATATCACGCTGGAGGTAACTAGGAGATGGTCGCTGTGTGTGGGCCTGTATGCTTCTTCTGCAATTGCTCATATGGCAGAGCTAGGTTAGCGTTAGGTCCCGTGCCACTCTGAGATACCTTGACGCGGTGCTCAGGCTCCGGTATGCTCTTGATATAAGAATATATTGGCGAAAGTCTCATTTTAACATCAGCGTGAGGGTTTAGCCATATATTATCAATTGCATTTACCGTCGCAGTGCACCCTTTTCCGTGATTTGTTTGATGATATAGTTTGTCACATCCTCCGCACAATTGGTTATTTTGTGTAGGATGTTTTTGTCGTACATGTGGTCCGCTGCAGGCATCCTCCATTGTATGCATTTTTGCATCAAGCAACGGATCACATGTGCAGGATTTGCTCCCCCGGTTTGATATGCGCAACAGCATATGGGGTTTTGAGCACTTCTCTGCCATTTTAGACCACTTTTTTCCCATGATTCTTCTCCATCAAGGCTCCAAAATATCCTCTGTATGTAGAATATTGGTCTGTCATCATCTTTATGGAATAGAATATGACAGTTAAAGGGGTAATATCAGCAGGTAAATCCCTGTCCATATTTCCTCATAGAACACATGGATATCATAGAGGTGAAAGCTGTTATTATGACTTTGCTTTAGGCAGAGAGAACCTTTTAGAAAGGTCTGCTTTTAGACTTGGATAGACCATGTGACATGGTTGCCCCTCCATTCCAATGGGTGTCAATAAAAAAAATAAAACTTCTTTGGATTCTTCCCAATACCAAAATCGCTAAGGGTCATTCATGTATGAGATCAGTAAATTGGAGTTTGTGCTCCTCTAAAGACTGCAACCAATTTCTATGATCAATGTATGCAATATCAGAGAGTTGTAACAATAAAAATAAATAAATTCTGCTAAACTTTTGGAATAGTAACAGTTTTGCTATTTTGCATTCATTCATGTTAGTGACCCTTTAATAATATTAGTGGACTCTATTATAATATTTAGAATATATGCAGGCAAAGACAAAATTATGCCATTTATGTTTTAATGGACTAAGCACATCCATTGTAATATTCTAACAATTCCAGTGACATATTATTTTGCAGCGCTTTGCATATTCAATTCAGTTTCACCCATATCAGTTCCCTTCCAGGATTCAAATTAAATTCTAAATTATCTACAAAGCTGTTCTTTTCAGCTTTGAGGCTGTAAAATTCTCAGTTCCTGATTGCATCTTAGCTCTTAATTTTTCGTGTGCTCTTTGTCTTAAATTTTGATTACAACTGCCAGTATCATTTGTACATATTTTTGTCCTTTCCCTAACTTCCTCAGATATCTCAGTCTGTATATTACTTTTTACATTTAATATATGCACAGATGGATAATGAATCCCACCACCACCACTAGAGATAAGCGAAGTTTTCAAAAATTTGATTTGGACACTTCACCAAATTGTTTCAAGAAATTTGCTTAGTTCTGAATTAATTTATCATGAAGCAAATTAAATCAGCTATATCTCAACCTGCAGGGAGAGTGTATCACGGTGTATATCACTGTATGTCGCAGCAACATGCATAGCTAGTCCTTTCTGGTAGTGAAACAGTTACTTTGATAAGCAGGTGGACACCTCAGTAATAGTAGAATTAGATAGCTTATTTGAGAATCAAGGCCTAATAGAATTTCTTATGTAATAAACAAGGTGGACACCCCAACAACAGTAGAAGTAAACAGGTTATTCACACTAATTTGAGAATTAAGGCCTATTAGAATTGCTTATCTATTAAACAAGGTATGTACCCCAATAACAGTAAAATTAGACAGTTGATTCATCCCAATTTGAGAATCAAGACCTAATAGAATTGATTATCTATTAAACAAGTGGACACCCTAATAACAGTAAAATTAGACAGCTTATTCACCCCAATTTGAGAATCAAGACCTAATAGAATTGTTTATGTATTAAACAAGAAGAACACTGTTCAATGAGATAAGTCTGTGTCTTAGAAAGGAATTGATGCAAACTGTGGTGTCTCCTATGGATCCCTTTAGCTTTAAATTACAGTTTCTGCACTACAATCTCTATTTGATCTCCCTAGGCTCTCCCAACAGTTTGTAAAAACTCTCTCTATGATCTCACTCTTCCTATCCAATATTCCACAATTAAAAGCTTTTAGCAACACTGTCCCTAGCGCTTGTCATGTCTCTCCCGATGCCCAGCTCACAGTGAAATGGCGGAGACCATGCAGGATGAAAATTTTAAAGGGCTATGACAAAAAAACTATTAGTTACACTAAGTGCAAGGTAATTCAGATGAATGAAAATCAAACTTCAGATCTAATTCCACTTCGGATGCTTCGATTCGTTTAAATCTAACCAACATTTTTACACTTTTTTATTCACATTATAATCAGTGATGACATCACCATGTAATCACGCTGGGAGCGCACGGTGATGTCACCATGCTCAGAGCAGGTCCTTTGGTAGGTCTTTTCAACTCAAGAGAGGAGCAGACTGCCTCTACGCAAGCAAGCGGAGAGTGAATGTTTTTTTAAAACCCAAAAGGCCATATTGCACAAGCGTATCACTGCTTATAACAGCTGTTAGACGGGTATTAATTGGCAGTTAAAAATTGTTTGATTGATAGGCTGAATAGGGTATAAACAATCATGATGAATTAATTCATAATTAATCAAAATCTTGACAAAATTCTGCAAAGCTGGCAAATCTCATTTTTCGAAACTTCGCTCATCTGTACTTATCTGCTACCATATTGATACAGAGAGACAATTGTCTTCACTCTCACTAACAGAAGGGATCCTAAGCTGGAATGTTGCAAGGATTCAGACTGTCAATGATTATTCCCTTTAAAAGTAGATACCACCTTAAAGACAAAAGTTTTCAACGGTACTAGAGCTTGTCACCAGCATACTGCACATACCATCAGAATGCCTCACAATGTCTTTATTTTGGTCACCATCTGTTTTTGACTGTTAGCTCCGTGGGGAAAGTACTTTTTAATATATTGAACAGCAATATCCTACATGGTTTTCGTTCCAGCTCAGTTGGATAGCCATTGCAATATTATCCTCTTAACATCTTGCAAAATGTTTTTTCTCCCTATGAAGACCACAACCACCAACTGCTAAAAAACATCAAGAAGATATCTAAGGGAACGTCTTTGTACTGGCTCACATTTTATTTTTTATTTTTTGCATAATCTACTGTAAATGATATCAGGAACTTTTTTGGTTTCAAATGAGTTGTTAAATTGCCTTAACTACAGTATATTTATATCATTATAAGATTATGTAAATATAAGTAATGGATAGGTAGATATACTGCATTGTAGAATTTATCTTAACTCAATGGTTTGGAAATTAAAGTGGTTGTCTCACTTCAAGGAAATGGCATTCATCATGTAAACAAAGTTAATACAAGACACTTACTAATATATTGTGATTGTACATATTGAGTATTTTGCTGGCTTGATACTTTTTTCCATTGCATTATACATTTCTCGTATTCAGGGGTCAGGACCACCCTGCAATGTAGCAGCAGTGGTTGTGCTTGCACACTATAGGAAAAAGTATGACCTATGCGCACTTCCATAGTCTTGGCCACCAGAAATACCAGTGTCGATTCCTATAGTGCAAATAACCCACCACTGCTGCTGAAATACAGGAGGGTTGGAAAAATGAATCAAGCCAGTTCTATTGTTTATTTGTAGCTTCATATTATCAACAGCAATATATCTTCAGATAAGTATCCCATTTAGGTTATGTGAGTTATCCCAACTTTCGAAACTAGGGATAACATAGTATGCTTATATCTTATGAAAAAGTAAAAGAACAATACATTTTAAACTAGGAGTAATACTCCAATAACTGTATTGCAGGACTAACTTAATAGTATAAACACTAAGGTGTATAGTACTTGCTGTCTATCCAACTTTTCAACCTATATTGAAAGATAGATACTCACAAGATGAATATGTGCTACCACCCTCTAGTATGAGCATGTAATATTCACCGAGCCTAGAACTTCTTGTATATGCGGTGTGTCCCTTGATTTTCAGTGTCTAGTAATCACTAGTTTAGTAGCCATTAATATATGAGCTATTACTGATCTATATTCTGATGCATAGTCGTCTAGGCCTATAAGAAGTAGTGCTAACTGAGGGGATATCTTTATGTGACATCCTAATATAGATTCTAATACTATCTCAGTTGCTTTCCACAAGGGTTTGATGTGTTCGCAGTCCCATAGAGTATGCAGTAGGGTGCCTATTTTCCCACAATGTCTCCAACATTTGTCTGAACTATTTGAAAACATGATATGTAATTTGCTTGTAACTTGCCTTTGAAAGCATATAACAGTGATGTAACTGAAGATATAATTTCCGATTATGATGTTAAACAACATTGCATATGTTTTGCTTTTTATTTTTATTTTTGTGACAATGTATTAAATGACATATAAAAATGTGAAATGTATGTCACACTTAACTTAAAAAATTTCTAATAAAAAGATTATCACCGAAAAATTAATCAAGCGAGCAAAGAAGGCAATATGGACATGATAAATTTAATTTGCTGAAGTGAGACAACCCCTTTAATATCCGAGCATTGAGGGTACATTCCCTATATTTACCTGCATAAAGAAAACAGTATTACATTGCAAAAGAGCAGAAATGCAGCTTTTTTTTGTTTGCTTTATTAATGATTCACAATCTCTGGTTGAGTGCTCTACTTTTCAGAGCATTAGAAAATGCAATTTCCAGGCTCTTATATGAGGAGCTACACTATCTACTGGTTCTTCCATTACTGGAAGTATCTTTCTCAAATCAGGAACAGTATTTGAATAGCTAATTTTCCACTTATTTAGTAAAAGATCTCGCTCAGACATGAAACATTCTTCAATGCATAGCTAATTCAGCATAAATTTCAGGCAGATATTGCACAAAGACATTTCAAATTGAATTCACTGCATTACAATGTGCTGAACATCCCTATACTACCGGAAAAGTAAATTATTTGGCTTTTAAGCACAAAGTGTCATTGTTCTTCAATACATTCCCTTTAATTTAAAAATGACACCTACTTGCAGTATGTTCATCTCAAGAACGAAGAAAGACTTGCTGTTTTAATTTTCTTTTCTGCTGCTGTGTATCCTGCATATATTTATCATGGTGGAAAATCATATTTGTCACTCTGATAGAACAGTGAAGGAAAGAAAGAAAATAAATTTGCAATTTTACATTACATTTTTACCAAGGCCTAGGGGATCATTTAAATACCATTCCAATCACAATCCAGTTTAATACGGAAGACATAGGAGGTCATTTACTATCTAGAAATGCACCTATATTAGGCATTTTTCTGGTGCAAAGATTATTTGTATGCCTGTTTTAGGAATAGAAAATGGTTTAAATGTAAGATAGCAAAGAAGCTGGCTTACATTTAGACTGGCGTTGGATACACTGAATTTATGTACCGGCTGGCACCTCTATATAACTTTGGCGGATCCACCACCAGCTAAAGGGGCTATTAAGACCGGCGTCTAAAACGTCGGTCTTAATAAATGACATAAAATACATCCTAATTTGCAGTGAAATCCTTTTATGTTTCTATAATAAGCATCATAGTAAGAAGTCTTAAAAAATACTGTAAAACTAAGACACATCTAAAGAAGACAATGACAATGTGTTTATGGCAGGCGTTCACTGGCGTTAAACCTAAATTAAAACTTTTACTTATTATTTATTTTTATTTTTTTATTTTATACACTTATATAGCGATGACATATTCCATAGCACTTTTCAGACATTAGCATCCAACTGTTCCCAATGGGGCTCACAATCTAAGTTCCTTATCAGTATGTCTTTGGAGTCTTTACTGAACAGAAATAGCAGTAGAGTTAGGTCGTTGGGTTCAATAATTATATTTGCTGAATATTGTGGATGCAATAGGCCATTTTATAATTCATCAATGGTGAAATCTAGAGATAACCAAAGTTTTGAAAAATTTGATTAGGCACCTTCGCCAAACTACATGAAGAAATTAAATTAATTACGAATTACTTTGTCACAAATCGCTTTTCATTTTATAATGATAGAGGACGGTAATTTATTACCACAAAGCTGAGGAAATTCGGATATGTGGCAAATTAAATTTTTCCTAAACTATGGATCGAATTCCACTTCAGATGCTTTGATTCACTCAACACTAGTGAAATTTATGCATGAATGAACATCAATGGGACTTAGAAAGTACGTTTAGACATCCATTTTGTAGAAAATGTACAAGTACAGTACAAGCATAAGAAGGAATGAAATCAAGAATCTATATCTAAAATAGCTATATCATATCTTGTATAAATATGTCCACTCAAGAAAAAATAAATAAATCAATGGCAAAGTTGTATGCATGCTGCAAAATACCCTTATCATTAATGGCTAGGACTAAAGATACTCATATTCAAAATACATAAGGGATTGCTATCTGTGAGATGTTTAGACATGCCTTTAAACTGTATGAGTAAATGTATGTTTTATTTGGAAGCTTTACAAATGATACATTTTCTTTTTGTACCATTATTACTAAGTTTCATGAAGATTTAGCTATCCCTCTATGCTAATGATCTTATACTAAAGTTGGTATTTTTCAACAGTCTACATATACTGGATGTTACTAAGGTATGTCAAAGTGTCCAGACCCTACCAATTGTAAAGTGATTTTTTTTTAGTTCTAAATAGAGATGAAGCAATTAATTCTAACAAATCAACTTGTGTCAGCAGTAGGGTTTCGTCATCTCTGGGGGACTGTAAAGAAACTCCCACCTCCTCAAAATTGACAGAGCCAGACATTTAGATCAGCCCAACCTTCACAGGTGAAAAAACCCTACTGATGAGACTAATCGATTCGTTAGAAGAATCAATTTGCTCATCTCTACTTCTAAATCATTCAATTATTTTGTCATGCAATATTAGTAACGTGTAGTCACCCATTATAAGAGGACATTATGGTTATAGTGAGAATAGAATATGTAGTGTTTTCTAGGGTATGTAAGTTTTGTTTTAGAAGTTAAAAGTGTGGGGCCCACTTGAAAGTGTGCAAGCTACAGTATTCTTGATTGTAGGTGTAATGATATGCAACAGTGGGTCCCCCAGATCACTTAATATGAAGAATACTGTACCATTTTTCCATATCTTGATATACCATTTTTATATAGTGTATACATCTTTTGATCTTGTATCTAAATTTTGAGATTTTATTGAGATCGTATATATTATTTTTGTGTATGTACCGTATTTTTCGCCCCATAAGACGCACATTCCCCCCCTAAAACAGGGGAAAACACTAGTGCGCCTTATGGGGTGAATGGTGAATACAGGGCAAATAAATATTATTGGTACATCGCAGGCTGCGCTGCATAAGAACAGCAGCCTGCGATGTACCCGACATATTACCTGAAGAGGGAGAGCCCGGTGCAGCGTTTGTATTGATGTGGATCGGCAGCGGTATGTGCTGGGTAGTACGGAATAGAGACCGTCCGGCCCTGTTTGGTGCTAGTTGATAGGCCGGCCGGCAGATTCTCAGGGAGAATGTAGGTTGAAGTGCGGGAGCAGGCAGATTAGGGGCAGAGCAGGCTTTCCTGCCGCACTTGCCTGCTCTGCCTCTAAGTATTCACACTGCTTGCTCCTGTATGGGAGGCATGGGGGCTGATAAAGGACTCGGGGCTAATTAGAGACTGTGGCTAATGCGAGACTGGGGGCTGATGAAAGGCTGGGGGCTAATAAGTGGCTGGGGGCTGATAAAGGATTGGGGGCTGCTGAAGGACTGGGAGCTAATGAGAGGCTGGGGGCTGAAGAGCCCCTTGGGGCTGATATAAGAGGCTCAGAGGTACAGAAAATAAAGAGCATGAATGAGTCAATTATTCTAAAAAGTGGAGGAGGTCTCAGCCCCCAGATCCTCATTGGTTTACATTTTCTTCTTTAAAGCATGCTTGCCTTTATATTTTACATTATTCCTCATTATATCTTTAAAAGTAGTAGGTTCTACTACTTATATCAAACAACTATTGTATATTTTCATACATAGCATAAAGCTGCTTACTAAATTATTCAAGTGAATGCATTTTCTCCTATATTGTTCTACTTCGTGTTTGGTCATGGCAATCATCTTTAAATTATTCTGTATAGATAAGTGTTTTTGCTGTATATGTTTGTTTGCTCCAGTGTATCTTTTATTGTTTTGATATATTGACATATTGCTTACAATATACTCTGGTGGATGTCTGTTTTCTTAAAATAAATCTGTTTTGTACATAATTGTTCAATACTATGTGTAAGTGAGAATATGTCAACAGATTTTTGGGTCATTTCATGGTACATAGTCAGAAGATCAGTGTATATGAAGATAGCAAGCCTTTTCGTGAAATAAGTGTGCTGAATATGGTGGGGATATATTAGTTACAGTATATATGAGAAGAAATAAATCAAAATACTTCTTTTCATCCTAGAATGCATACATTTGGCATACAGATAACCTGGATTAAAGAGAATTTATTTGTACAGTGTATCTAGTTTTCTGGTTTTAAGACTCACAGTTAGAGTATGTATGCTCAGTATCATTTCAGTGTTTCTGATTTCTCTTTCAAAGTAATGGTCAATCTAAATGAATAGGATGTTTGTGCTGGCCATACAAAATTACAAGGTTTAATAAAACAACACAAATGTTCTATATGTCTTGACAATAAAAAAAGTTGCATTGACCTTGGTTTCCAATTAGTTAGCTGCTTATTTGCACTAGAATAGATAATATAATTGGTGAAACAGACTTTGTTCACAATAGTTTCTGTGCATTTCCTTCAGTAAATACCTAATACACTGAGCTTCATGTATGCAAACAACCAGATATGTTCCAATGGCAATAAATCGCTCAGCTTATGCTATGTTCATATATGAGTCTTGGATCAGTTTTATAATGGAAGCTACAACACTCTGCCAGATACTTCTTGCATTCAATGGATTCAGGTTCTATCACAGCACCGTTAATATCTTTGAACGAATAGTGCTACATGCAGCATAATGAAATTTGTGACAATGCAAATATGAGCAAGGTTTTAAACAATATAAATTGTAGTGATGAGTAAATTGATTCATATGAATGAATTCTCCATTTATGAGAGACTGTCGCTCTACAGATGATTCCACAACGTGTAGGCAGATTAACATGGATTTGTGTCTCCCACAGCCATGATAATCTCACGTATATGATGTTACTGCATGCACAAATAATTCCGCCACTTGATTACAATAAAAACTAAATTAGTCAGAAATCTCTCTGGGGGCATACTAGGTTTTACTTTGGAGGCCAAAATATATGTGTATGCCCCTGCTAATATTGTACATTTTAATTGGAGTAATATAGTAACAGTAATAAGTTTTAACCTTTAGTTATCATTATAGATCTACCAAATTTGGATAAGGCAATATGACATGTTAGGCTCTCCTCGCATCAGCATTGTTGCTTCCATTTATACGCCCCAGTGTTGTGCTAGACCTGTCACACAACAATTATCCAATTTTATTGTCAAGACATATAGAACATTTGTGTTGTTTTATTAAACCTTGTAATTTTATATCATAACCATGCTTGTATGGCAAGCACAAACATCCTATTCATTTAGATTGACCATTTCTTTGAAAGAGAAATCAGAAACACTGAAATGATACTGAGCATACATACTCTAACTGTGAGTCTTAAAACCAGAAAACTAGATACACTGTACAAATAAATTCTCTTTAATCCAGGTTATCTGTATGCCAAATGTATGCATTCTAGGATGAAGAGAAGTATTTTGATTTATTTCTTCTCATATATATTGTAACTAATATATCCCCACCATATTCAGCACAGTTATTTCACAAAAAGGCTTGCTATCTTCATGTACACTGATCATCTGACTATGGACCCCAAGGACTTATAATAGTTTCACTAAGTTCATCCAAGTGTCTGTCTTTATGACAAGCAAGTAAAGACTGCCTGCAGTGCTATTTTTCCCATCCAAAACTGAGGAATCTGCAAAAAGGACCCAAATAGATCCTGGGACAAATGGAACAGATGTCCTTACAAGCAGAATGTGATCCACTAAATTTATATCAGTATACTATGTGTAACTTTCCATGTCAAACATTTTGGTGATCCTGGCCATAGCATTACAGACCTTCAAGTCTTCAAGTATTAATATTAAATGCTCATTTCAAATCCCAAAGGGATAGACGAGTTTGGGAATACAAATGTATGACTGTCTTTGACACACTCAACACAGGACCAAATTTGTCTCAAGGTTTTATGGCTTGCTACAATGTCTGAGGAGAAAGAGGGGTTGTCTCCTCTCTAAACTCAGAGACTAACAAACTTTCACATAGTTTATCTGTAAACTAATTAAGGACTCCCCAAGACCATTCCTCTGTTTGTTGGTGTTTTGCAATTTATTACTCCACCTCTCTGTTCTTTCCTGTGTATATCCAAGTGCCTGAAGAAGGAACCTGAGTGTCTCAAAAGCTTGCGTATAACATCATGTATTTTAGTTAGCCATTAAAAGATATCAATTATAATATTTGATATAGTTTCTCATTTGGAGAGCATCAAGACTTTCCATGCCTATGATGCTGCATAAACCTTTAATCCATGCGTTATACAATGAATTTCATGTATGAAAACTGTTTAATAGAAAACCTGGCCTTGTTACCTATTGCAACCCATCATAGAGCAGTCCTTAATTTATATTGGCATTTTAAGAAATGAAAACTGAACTCTCTGGTTGCCATGAGCAGGAAGTCAGTTTTTTGTTATTTTTGATGAAAGAGGTCCAATATATTACAGTAAACTGCAATGTCAGATAGGGATGGTTACAATACTAGTTACCCCAAGGCTATGTCAGTATGTTTCTACTTTTATGCTCTTTTTAACTAATATTTTAAAGCTTTTGTTGAAGCACAAAAAAACAACATGTAATATCAGCTAGACACTTTTTCTATTCCTCTGAAGCAATGTATTTCATGTCTTGGCGCCTTCCTATATCACCACTGGAAAGCTGTCATGGTATCATTAACATCTAGACATTTTGGAAGGAAAGATCTTAACAAGGGTGACGGAGAAAAACAATGATCATTATTACAATAGCACACTTATCATTACGCTCCATGCTGACATTCAATAATCCAGCCTGTAACAGCAAGACAGAACAGGGTAGAAAACAACACACACAGTTGAATAATAGCTGACATTTAGCAATATATTTTATGTAATTTGGAGACAACGAAGAGTAGAATAATTACACCATTTAAGTGTGCCTGATCCTTTTAAAGGGCAGTTGTGTAGTGATATACAATTGTGGCTGAAAACTACTATTGTCTGGAAGAAAATTATTGGCTATTCCCTGTGATGTACACTTCAGAAATGCTACTATATCTGACTTTACTATTGAGTGCCTGAAAATGCTAAAAACAAAAGAACAAGAGGAAGCAAGAATATTTGTGAAGCAAACATAGCAACTATAGGGGTTGGATAGTTTATATTGCCATGCACCATTAATTTTAGTGGCAAACTCAGTTCAACAGAGCTACTGTACACCAGTGTTTGGCTGCAATTTTTACTGGGTGTCATTTGTGTACGGTAATTGTTTTCTTTGATTTTGATTTGTAGAAGGTTCTTTTTTCAAGAAATTATTTCGATGCTATTGAGGTTATTCAAATAATCTTCATGTATTTTTCAGTGATGTATGTGGCTTTATTTTTATTTTGTTATTAGTATTCCACTTTATTTTCAGTATGCCAGTAATTGAAAAATGTCTGCTTTTCACATTTTCCTATTTTTTTAATAGTAACAAAAACGTTTTGAAAATTGCATTCCCTTTGTAGTTTTTTATATAGGGGAAAAACAGTTTATGGTTGCAGGGGGAGGGGGAGGGACTAGAAGCTGCATGTTAAAGCTGCATGTCTTATAGTGGTGTTCTTTTTATTTATTTTTTTATTTTACACACACACACACACATCTTTGTATTCTGAACTAATTTGAACATTTACAGTGTAAAATTATATAGATAAATAGATAGAAGATAAATAAAAGATTATGCTACACTAATACTTTTGGCAATATCTGTGTATACTATATGATATATAGTACTCAAATGAAATGGGTTTCTAGGATTAGAACAAAGAGTTTGACTTTTTGCAAATCAGCTCTACTGTGCATGGGATGATGCCATAAGAAAATGATGTATTGTTTTGGTGATTTTTGTTTAACTTCTCCATGTCACTATATTTAAGTAAATAAATAAAAATTAAAATTGTGTAGTTTTTGCACTGACCACTAGGCCTAATAATATGTTGATACCTCTCTATTCTTTTATGTAATTTTTCAATAGTCAAAGCATCATCACAGGCAGGATAACACAAAATCCACCATTCACAGGTGATATCAGAGCTTTTCTATTCTCTACTGATCTCTGTGCAGATTATAAAGGTCACATAGAAGTCAATAAAGTCCCCTCCACTCTATATCTATGAGCCATATGGCTACTCTTAACAGGAAGACTTGATATATTTTTGGCCTAATGGCCAGTGCAAAGGTTGCATGATTTAAGATTTTTTTAAACATAGGGGAATGAAAAATATAAATTTAAAACAAATAAGTTTAAGATAAAAACTTAATTTAAACAATGTTATTTTCTGATAATACCTTTTCTTTACATGGCTGTCATATGATACTATAGTGCATTTCACCTGTCCAATTTTAAGTACATATATGATAATTTTTAAATCTGTGGTTCATCATTTGCCATTATAAGGGTGACATGGAAAATAAACTTTTACTAACTTTTTTCTAGTGATCCACTAATAATAATATAAAAAGTAAATACCGTTGAGCTTTTTTTTCAGTACAGCAGATCGTTTAGAATTTAGCTTGCTGGAACATTGACAAATATGCATAGGAAGGATTATTTAAGCTAAGACCAACTCAATGTACACTTTATGAACAGTTAATGTTACCAATAGGATTATACTGAAATGAGAGCGTGCATTGCATTTGGCAAGAACTTCAAACACAGAAATTGTGTTGAGACTGCCAGACTGCTGTGTACTAAGTCTCTCATCTATATGCAGATTTAATTTTAAAGGCATACAGCACTTGGCTTTATGGTAATACTTCAGTTTTCATAGTGTATGCAGAACATAAAACAAGTGAGAAAAAAAGTTATTATATTCAACATGAACTTTTTAGTTCTTACTATTTTGTGTAATAGTAATAGAATTTTAGACTTTTGATGTTGATTATGACCAATAAAACCAAGATGACCAATCCAATTTTAGATAACGTTGTTACTTCTAGCTACTGACGCCACTAATCTCCTGGGGATGCATAGGTTTTCTACAAGTGGAAGATTGGGCTTACTAATTAAGGGATTGGCTAAAGCTATGTTTAAGGATGTTGTATCTGGAATACTGCAAATTTTTGATGTACCTAAAGTTAACATTCTAGTTGCTTTCAATCTAAAATCATCTCTTATTTGCTTATTATCTGAAAAACATAAAAATATAAATTTTTCAAACCAGCATTGGGATCTGAATACTTTTGTATTGTAATTAAAATTTTTCTTATAGCTACTTAGTTGTTCACTGAAATATATCTGTATATCACCAAATGCTGTTTGTTTTTTTTTCTAATTTCTTTTTCCTGTTCAATGTATATGCTCAGTTATATCCTTTAACTGCCACCAGCTACAGCAGAAAGGACACACCCTGAGCTTCCAGTTTAAAATAAATCTAGCAGACCAATGAATAGGAATATCTCTCTATCCATTTCCAGTACAGAGATGGTTCTAATTTTGTTAGAAAGAGACTGTCATGTATAGAGACAAAGTTTTCAAAAATTTGATTCAGATGCTTCCCCAAATTTAGCTCCTTAAAAATCATTTATTTCCCGACCACCGATAGCCTGTATATCTGTGTGCAACACTCTGCATTGCAGAAACATGCATAGCTAGTCCACTATGGTACTGAAATAGCAACTCTGTGTCATTATGACAGGCAGGTGACAGGCGTCATACTTAGAATCACTTCACACTTCACTTATTTGGTCAGTTATGGGGCCAAAACTGACCAAATATCTGAAGTGTGAACTCAGCCTTACAGGTCAATGTCAGCATCAGGTATAAAGAACTGTGCAGTGGCCCAAGATTCTACTATACAGTGAAAGAGCGTACTCCTTTTACACCATCTTCAGCTGATTCCACATTGATTGCTACGGAATCTTTTCACCGCAAAATCAGTAGTAGCAGACCACAATTTCAACCCAATTACAGAATCAAGGATGAATGGATTTACTTATGTATAAAAGAATGTGAACCCTCCCAAAATCTGAAGTATCAGACCGCAAGTTCAGCCCAATAACAGAATCAAGCATTAATGGAATTACTTATGTATAAAAGAATGCAAACAACCTAAAATCTGTATTAATAGATCACTTTGTATCCCCAATTTGTACAGCAAGGTATAATAGAGGAGCTCCTATTAGCTAAGCTTTATTATTTCCCTATAGTGTGGATAATGCCTCTCTATTATATCCCTACACTATCTCTAAACTGTCTCTGAGCTGCTCAATAATAGTATTTTGTGAATAAATTGTTTCCTAATCTCTGTCCCTAGTGCCTATAACATCGCTCCCTGCACTAAGTTCACTGGAAATGGTGAAGAGTAGGCAGGAGGAGACTTTTTAAAGGGCTATGATATCACAGAGGCTGGCTATCTTCTGATTGGCTGGCAGCATGGCATTATGGGTGGTCCTTCATTCCCGGGCTTCTTACTTCCTTTTTCTAATATGTGCAGCAGCCATTTTAGAAAAAAATCTGATTTACCACAAAGAGCAAGGAAATTTGACTTCATGACAAATCAAATTTTTCCTGAAACTTGAATTGAATTTCACTTCGTCAACTTTGATTTGCTCAAGTCTAGTCATGTACACTATTTGATTTTCATTTCTTATATTATTTATGGGCTAACCCCTTAAGTACTTAGGCCTTATTTATGAAATGTACAGAGTGGGCCATTTATATTGATACACCTAAATAAAATGGGAATGGTTGGTGATATTAACTTCCTGTTTGTGGCACATTAGTATATGGGTGGGGGGAAACTTTTCAAGATGGGTGACCATGGCGGCCATTTTGAAGTCGGCCATTTTGGTTCCAACTTTAGTTTTTTTTCAGTGGGAAGAGGGTCATGTGACACATCAAACTTATCGAGAATTTCAGAAGAAAAACAATGGTGTGCTTGGTTTTAACATAACTTTATTCTTTCATGAGTTATTTATTTATTCAGGTTTCTGACCTCTTATAAAATGTGTTCAAAGTGCTGCCCATTGTTTTGGATTGTCAATGCAACCCTCTTCTCCCACTCTTCACACACTGATAGTAACACAGCAGAAGAAATGCTAGAATAGGCTTCCAGTATCCGTAGTTTCAGGTCCTGCACATCTTGTATCTTCACAGCATAGACAATTGCCTTCAGATGACCCCCAAAGATAAAAGTCTAAGGGGGTCAGATCGGGAGACCTTGGGGGCCATTCAACTGGCCCACGGCGACCAATCCACTTTCCAGAAAACTGTTTATCTAGGAATGCTCGGACCTGACACCCATAATGTGGTAGTGCACCATCTTGCTGGAAAAACTTATGGAACATGTCAGCTTCAGTGCATAAAGAGGGAAACACATCATCATGTAGCAGTTGAATGGCCCCCAATATCTCCCGATCTGACCCCCTTAGAATTTTATATTTGGGGTCATCTGAAGGCAATTGTCTATGCTGTGAAGATACGAGATGTGCAGGACCTGAAACTATGGATACTGGGAGCCTATGCTAGCATTTCTTCTGCTGTGTGTGAAGAGTGGGAGAAGAGGGTTGCATTGACAATCCAACAAAATGGGCAGCACTTTGAACATATTTTATAAGTGGTCAGAAACTTGTAAATAACTCATGAAAGAATAAAGTTACAATAAGACCAAGCACACAATTGTTTTTCTTGTGAAATTCTCAATAAGTTTCATGTGTCACATGACCCTCTTCCCATTGAAAAAAACTAAAGTTGATCCAAAATGTCCGACTTCAAAATGGCCACCATGGTCACCACCCATCTTGAAAAGTTTCCCCCTCCTATATACTAATGTGTCACAAACAGGAAGTTAATATCACCAACCATTCCCATTTTATTTAGGTGTAGCCATATAAATGGCCCACCCTGTAGTATAGAAAAAAAAGGTAGAGAAGACACCCATAAAACCCAAGATGACAGATACCACTTGTCTAAATTATTTTCTTAAAGCCATTATCTGATTTGTCATAATAGGAAACTCTTTGTAAATTATAGCTGCCAAGCATCGATTGTCTCTGATGAGTTGGAAAATATAGCAAAAAGGTTTATCAAATGAATTGACTAGGTTTATCAAAGAGATATCTGTTATTTGCTAGTGGAATTAGTAGGGGGACAACTTATTGAATCATAAAACCTTTAAACATGAGATATATATATATATATATATATATATATATATATATATATATATGTATATTCTCTATGGACATCAATGACAATGGGTAATTTTTTTCTTTTTTGCACCATGCACAAGCATTCTACATTACCAATTCACTTATTGCACATTCTAACATTCTAGCTCACAATTGTGTGTGTGCCTGCAAAGTGTTACAATAGATGGTGTGGAAAGCATGTCAAGGAGATCATCAATACATATCAGCTAGATTCTATCTCTATTATCTTCCTATTACCTTATAAACAAGAAGAATTGTAGCTTCCAAACCCTGAAAATTCATATTTCTTCATCCCCTGTGCCACAAGGCCATTAGTATCAAGATTAATTATATTATTAAAATACAATTTATGGGCCTCTAGTGGTTCATTTGGGATGTTTGCTTTATAAACTATAGATTTTTTAGGTTTGTGAATAGAGGGATCTAAACTAGAATTGATTGTAATATAAAATGTATAGAAACAATCTTGGTTGTGACACCCATGAAGACAACCTTGTTAAATTGGCTTACTAAGCAATAAATTGTAGATGTGGAAAGGTTATTTTCAATCTGTAAAGGATATCTATCTATCTATCTATCTATCTATCTATCTATCTATCTATCTATCTATCTACAGGACAAGCTCGCTATTGTGCCATTGGGTTTGTCATTTGATACAGCTCAACATGATACCATGATGTGTTTATCTGTGGTTTTGTATATGTTTACAGTAATACATATGTTTTTATTATTATTCATGAAATAATAGAAAGGAAAGGGGACGCTAAAACTAACACTTTATTCAGTGTCTTTAAAAGAAGGAGGAGGGGGAGACACACTTCACAATAAGGAAGTAAGAAAATGTCCTATCAATGCACAATCAAAGCTGTGAAATGAAAACACACCATGTGTAAATCAAAACATCATACAGGTGTGTGTGCTGAGGTGCACCATGGAGGACATTTAATTTATCACATGGAACCTGCCATTCAATACAGTTAGCTTGTACAGAAAAAGAATGGGGTAGTAGTGTAAATAAAGACCTATAGTGGTGGTGTAATGGACTCACACATCTTACAACCAAGGGGTGAATGAGAACACTGCCCTTTGGTGTGGGTGAGATCACAAAGCCCTAGCAGGTAAAAGGACCAGACACAGCTAGCAATGCCCCTATTCAATTCAGCACACCCTGCAAAAGTGATAGCATATCAAGTACTGCAGGTGTGCAAGGGGATATAGCCTATAGAACCTTTTCCATTCAACAATCTTGCATAGGACATGCCTACCTAAATCACAGTCATCCACTACAGGGTGATGGGGAAATAAGACCGTTTGCCTACCTTATGACCAGATACAGGAAAATGCCGCGATATACATCGCATACCTGGTATGGGCAACATAGGTCATTCTTATTAGCAGTAACGCCACCCCAATAACAGATAACCCTGTTACCATGCGGTGTGGAGACAGCCAACCCTAAATAGGCGTCTAGGTACTGCTCAACGCATTTCTCAAAAGATCATCAGGAGTGATGGCACGCATATACAGGTTAGCAATATCACACTACCACTGATGGTGTGGTAGCGTGTGGCGGCGTTAGTGTGAGACGGCGGATCGACGCCCATCTATTTAAGAAGAAGGACACACCCCACCCATGACGCCCACAACAGTGTAAGCCAATCCGCTTGCAGAGGGGCAGACCTCGCCCAAAGTCAATCAACCAGCAGTGGATTGCATCACACATGATGAAGGCAGTGGGCGTTGGTGAGATAGTTCAATACATAGAGGACACAAAATGACAAGGTGAAACTAGATAAACGACGTGGAAGGAAAAAAAAAAGGAGAGGTACAAAACACACATAGGCTAATGGTAAAAGAGGGTAAATGAATAAATCGAACTGGTGCTATGGAGCTACGGCAACACAGTGTACAGATCAGTTGGATTAGAGGTGCAAAAAATGCACCAGTCATAACAAAAAGTATTAGCACTAGATGCAATGCCATATACTATGGAGCTGGTGATAGGACACAGATATTCATAGTGTGCCATAAAAACGCCATAGAAGTATATGCTTAACGGAAGGGGTTAATGCACATCTGATATAAACAAAGGAAAGTGAATGTGGATACAGTAACCCTTACTAGATATAATAAATCACTATATACAATAGACAATATCATCTCCATAACAAAAACAGAGATGATATTGTCTATTGTATATAGTGATTTATTATATCTAGTAAGGGTTACTGTCACAGGTACACAGTCATATGTTCCTTGTCATATTCATTGCATGTACTGTATACTAAACACAAGTTTAAAGGGTCTACTCTCTAGTCTACTCTCTGGATCAACAAACCTATATTATTACACTCCAGAAATACATACAGGCCTCCTCAGACCGAGAGTTCCATAGCTTTACTACTCTTACAGTAAAGAATCCTCTTCTATGTTTGTGTAGAAAACTTCTTTCCTCTAGACGCAGAGGATGCCCGGGAATAAATAGATGAGAGATCTCTGTACTGACCTCTAATATATTTATACTTGCTTATTAGATCTCCCCTTAGTTGTCTTTTTTCTAAAGTGAATAACTAATTTTGAAAATATTTTTGGGTACTGTAGTCCACCCATTCCAGTTATTACTTTAATTGCCCTCCTCTGAACCCATTCCAGCTCTTCTACCATATGTCTGTCTTGTTCATAGGAGCCCAGAACTGTACATAGTACTCCAGTGTGGTCTGACTAGTCATTTGTAAAGTGGCAAGACTATGTTCTCATCACGTGTATCTTTGCCCCTTTTGATGCAGCCCATTCTTATTGGTATAGGTAGCAGCTACCTGACACTCATTTTTATAGTTTAGTTTGTTATCCACTAAAATTCCTAAGTCCTTTTCAATGTCAGTGTTATCCAATGTTTTACCATTTAGTATGTACTGGTGACTGTAACTTAAATCCCTAAAATTGTTTTTCAGGTCTCTCAATATGTACATCCTAAAATTTACCTTTAAACAAGCCAACAACCTATTCAATTTCAATTTTCAATACCTAATACTGAAGGATACAGAATTATGAAATGCTCATTTTGTATTAAATATTTTTGAGCATCTACTTGAATAAAATGTTATTTAAAAAGGCACACACTATATTCTAATTTTCTATCATTTTCTCTTTCATTTAATTGATTTTTATTATAGTAAGACTTCCATTCAGTATATCTGCTATAATTAGGTTACATCATTAAGGAGTAAATTACCATTTTTTTTTAAGTAAATGTACTGTAAATGTGACATTTATTCTATTAGCTCACACACATTAAAAGAATAAGGAAGATGTATAACACCTTAGATGTTTGTAGAAAATGCTACTATGGATGAAGTGTCTAAGAAGATTACTATGCGCCTGGAGATGCCATTAATTAACAAAGTGTGAGAAACAGTTTTTGATATTTTATTTATTCCTTATGTTTCAAGAAAGTCACTTAGTGTGAAATCGGTGAAATCATCCTGTAATATCAAAGACGTATGCGCAAGGAAATATTAGCTTGCTTTGGAAAATGATAATAACAATAATGATGCTTCAAATACTGTGTGACAACAGCATATGTTGATCTCCTTTGACTTCAATTGTAGAATTTGCAGGAATAGGTAAAGTAATGGATTCTAAATTGCAATATTCAGAAATAATAAGATACACCATTTAAGACCAATGGCAGAAGGTCATAGAACAGAAGGGCACAATACATGGCCAAATATATCACGCTTGGTATGAATGTGAACTTGTAACAATAAGCCCACAATGACCCAGGTAGTAACCTCTTAGTCATGGCAAGTCCTGATATATTAAAGTTCTTACAATAAAGGAATTGGTACATTTGAGATTATATTATCTTTTCAAATAACATATTGCTAAAACTGGGTTCACATACAGTATATCAGTTAAGTCTAGCCAATCAAATCCCTGTTTCCAAACACTGACTTTTTAAATTCCGTCATGCTTATTGTAGCACATTTATGACCTTGAGCAAAACGGAGGTATGCCTTGCATATTTAGACGTTTTTAAATTAATTTTATAGATAATTCCCTATGATTAATATGTATGCAAAGCTACTGGCAAAACTGTACAGGGCTATAAAAAATATAATTTATATCTGCCTTTTTTATATGCAGACCACTATGGAATTTCTCCCCTCTACAACTTTTAGAGATACTGCTGCACAGATGTCTCCCTCACTTCTCTCCAATGTAAGGGACAAAGCAATGTTGGAGAGGAGTGGGGGAAGGGCAGCCTATACAGCAGCATCATTATTAAAGGCACCCTGAATTTGGACCATCATCTACAGCAATACATAAGTAGCACTGGGGATAAGGAATCACAATTTTTTATTTTCCTACTGTCAGTGCTCAGAACCATGTTGAAAAACATTACGCTAGCAAAGCACAGCAGTCTGGACTGTGTATTTCATTTCAGCTTTAAATGATGACAGTGGGGCAACTGGGGGCAGAAGGAAAATATAAAATAGTGATCTGGACCCCAGACACATGAGTATGTTGCTGTACTACTCATATATTATTGTAGATAATGGTCCAAAAGTGTGGAGATATTGACTTTTAAATTTTTAAAAACAGTACCTATGGAAGAATTTATGATGCAGAAATTCAAAGTGTATGAAAGAGAGACTCCCTGTGTCCCATCTACTGAGGCCTGCAATAGGCATAACACAGTATATCCATTTTGCATGGGAGTCTTATTTTAGAACACACCTACAAAAGTTAATCCTAATAGCTTACCTCCTAGATCCCTGTGAATATAATATAGAAAAGGGGATGGGATATAAAATTTAGCTATAGTTGATCTGCTTCTTTTACATTATGGATAGAGAAATGCCAGTGTTGGATTATAATTTAATTTTTGATCATCTTAAATTTTAAACATTGTGATTAAATGTTAACGTGTAGGCCTTGATACAAATTGCATTTGGGTTATAGAGTTGAAATATACCTTTCCTTTCTTTTTGTCACACACTTGACTATATCTGTCCATTTTCATTCTTAAATAATTGCAAATGTATGACAATACCTTTTCACATATTTCTGACCTATTGAAACCTGTGGTGAGTTTCTGGCAATTTACTAATCAAAATGCGCTACAACTCTGGTGAAATTTTTTGACAATTTCAACAAAAGGACATACTGTAACTTTTCGGGAAAGAGTGCTGACCTAATGAGAAGAAAAACGGTTTAAAATGTGGTCATGTACTTCCAAAATGCTTGAAAATTCTGGCGTAAAGTAAACCAAGCCAAATAAAAGGTAGTATAAACAAGTACTAGATTTATCATCCATCATTACACTGTGACAAATCTGGAGCATTTTTAGACTGTTTACACTACCTAAATATTAGACAGTATTAATTGACCTGCCCAACTGTGAAATATCACGTCATAACAAAGGACATGATAATATTGAGCAAAATACTCTAAAAATGTATTAGGTAAAATCAGAAGTCACTGCTTAATATTTGCACTCTTCTACACTTTTTTACATTCTTTTTAAGACTTTAATTTTAAACCTATTTATTTGAACCTGCACTGTCTAATCCTTACACTTTAAGATCAGGTCATGTTCAGGGTTGGTGAAAAAAAAGGAAAAGAAAACCTTTCAGATTGTAAAGAAATAAACATCCTTTCTCACTAAAAGCTTTCTAAGTAGTTCTTGTGTGCTTGCTTGGAACACTGAAAGAGAGACTTGTTTGAGCTCTTGTAAATGTTTCTGTAGTCTAGAATATTAATTGTACCACCATACAAATTGTATAATCTATGGCAACCAAAAACTATTTAGAGTTCTGGTCATTAAACTGTAGTAAGCAATTGATTGGCTATGACACAAATTGTTACATACAATAAAAAAAGCCAAAATGATGGTCAAGTTATACAATGGCACATTCACAATTGTTCACATTGTGAATGTAAAGAGCTTGTGAATAGCATACTTGCTTTTTTTTAAATCACATACCTTAAAGTTTATGAAATGCAGGTAATGAGCAACAAAGTAAAGATATTGTGGAAGGGCATATGGGGATAAAATACATATTTGAGACACTGATGCAGATGTACTAATCCTAAATATGTTATAAACTTAGATAGTCTTTCTAGACATCTAGACCTACACCACATTATCACAATCCTCAGGCTGCATGATAAATTTGGTGCATGGCCAAATAGTTTTATTCAACTGTTTACCATTTATTGGTTGTCTTAATGTGAGAACAAATTTCACACTAGAATTGTAGAACATTATTGGCACAAAACGATGCATATTAAGCCATGCCTCTTTCCTGTAAAGCCTCACATACTTTCTGTTAAAGGTGTTCTCCAGGAATGAATACAATAAAATAAATGAAAATACCTACTATAGCTACTTTATTATAAACAAAATGACTACTTTACCTACTTTATTATAAATACATTCCGAAATAACATTTATTATTTATAATGGCTCAGTTTCTCTAGGGAAAAATCATCAGGGAAATAAAATGGCCACTGCCCTGTTAGCACACACAAAGCCCAACCTAACTCACAGCTGAACAGGTTAGTTCAAAGCAAGGGGCTAAACAGCCCTCTCAGCTCTCCTCTGTGCTCTGGGTGTCATTAAATATGATCCTACACACAGCTGATAATGGAGCTGATAACATCTTCAGCTTTATGTGTGTAAGAACCAACACAGTGAAACTACAGAGGATTGATAAGACTGCTGGGTGGCTGTGATAATTTAGCAAAGTGCACATGCTGCTGCTTATTACCCACACCCTTCACAGTCCATCATGTCTGCACTTTCACTTCATCAGTTCCTACACACACAGAGCTGAAGACGTTATCAGCTGTGTTATCAACTGTATGTAGGATCATAAGTTGTGACACCCAGAGTACAGAGGTGAGCTGACATAGCTGCTTAACTCCCTGCCTTGAACTAATATGCCAATTTGTGAGTTAGGACAGGCTTTGTCCCACATTTTGGCATACTTTAAGCCAAAATCTAGGTACATTCACATTAGTAATGTGGACTACCGTATTGGATTTCATAGAGCTATATACTAATATTGATTATATTCAGAGCTGTTTCAACATTTCTATGGAGCCTGTGACTCACTATCTACAGACCTTGACTCTCTCTGAACACAGATTTTCATAAAATGTATGTTAACCCATAAGGTTTAAACTGTAGCATTTTTTTAAATGTAATTTGGTGGAGGTTCTTACCATTCTACCAACTTCATACTGCAACTGTGCTAAAATAAAGATTGCCTGGACTATACTTCTGTTGATGATCCTACACTTAAAGGATTTCATGATGAAGATTAAAAAACAACTTGGGGCACATTTATTAAAACCTACATTTTAGACGCCATTCTTAATAAACCCCTAAGCTGTTGGTGGTTCTGCCAAACTTCAGCAGATCTTCTGCCAGTTCTAACTGTAAGACAGCTTCCGAGCTGTTTTACATTTAGACCTTTTTCTATGCCTGAAACAGGCATGGAAAATTATAAATAAGATGGTCCTACCAGCCCATCCTCTTCCCTGCTGATGCCGTGCCCACTTTTTTAAACCTAGCATGAACAGGGAGTAGTCGCAGATTGCGGCGCAACTGTCTGTTAGGCCAAAATCTGTGCCAGAAATATGCCTAATATAGGCATATTTCAGCTTAAGAAATGACCCCCTTATGCGTTCATGGTTTTCATGGGAAACCCATTTCCATTTCAAATTATCCACCCTTCTTACACAAACACAGACTTCCCATAGCAATATTATCTTGGAATGGACTATAATACTTCTGCCTTATATATGTCAACTGAAGGTAGATCAGAAATGTATATTGACACTTTATACAGTCATGGCCAAAAGTTTTGAGAATGATACAAATATTAATTTTTACAAAGTACTGCTTCAGTTTTTATAATGGCAATTTGCATATACCCCAGAATGTTATAAAGAGTGATCAGCTTAACAGCAATTACTTGCAAAGTCAATATTTGCCTAGAAAATGAACTTTATCCCCCAAAACACATTTCAACATCATTGCAGCCCTGCCTTAAAAGGACCAGCTAGCATCGTTTTAGTGATTGCTCCATTAACACAGGTGTGGGTGTTGATGAGGACAGGGCTGGAGATCAATCTGTCATGATTAAGTAAGAATGACACCACTGGACACTTTAAAAGGAGGCTGGTGCTTGGCATCATTGTTTCTCTTCTGTTAACCATGGTTATCTCTAAAGAAACACGTGCAGTCATCATTGCACTGCACAAAAATGGCCTAACAGGGAAGAGTATCGCAGCTAGAAAGATTGCACCTCAGTCAACAATCTATCGCATCATCAAGAACTTCAAGGAGAGAGGTTCCATTGTTGCCAAAAAGGCTCCAGGGCTCCCAAGAAAAACCAGCAAGCGCCAGGACTGTCTCTTAAAAGTGTTTCAGCTGCGGGATCGGGCTACCAGCAGTGCAGAGCTTGCTCAGGAATGGCAGCAGGCAGGTGTGAGTGCATCTGCACGCACTGTGAGGCGGAGACTCTTGGAGCAAGGCCTGGTCTCAAGGAGGGCAGCAAAGAAGCCACTTCTCTCCAGAAAAAACATCAGGGACAGACTGATATTCTGCAAAAGGTACAGGGAGTGGACTGCTGAGGACTGGGGTAAAGTCATTTTCTCTGATGAATCCCCTTTTCGATTGTTTGGGACATCTGGAAAACAGCTTATTCGGAGAATACGAGGTGAGCGCTACCACCAGTCTTGTCTCATGCCAACTGTAAAGCATCCTGCAACCATTCATGTGTGGGGTTGCTTCTCAGCCAAGGGAATCAGCTCTCTCACAGTCTTGCCTAAAAACACAGCCATGAATAAAGAATGGTACCAGAATATCCTCCGAGAGCAACTTCTCCCAACCGTCCAAGAGCAGTTTGGCGTTCAACAATGCCTTTTCCAGCATGATGGAGCACCTTGCCATAAAGCAAAGGTGATAACTAAATGGCTCAGGGAACAAAACATAGAGATTTTGGGTCCATGACCTGGAAACTCCCCAGATCTTAATCCCATTGAGAACTTGTGGTCAATCATCAAGAGACGGGTGGACAAACAAAAACCTACAAATTCTGACAAAATGCAAGCATTGATTGTGCAAGAATGGACTGCTATCAGTCAGGATTTGGTCCAGAAGTTGATTGAGAGCATGCCAGGGAGAATTGCAGAGGTCCTGAAGAAGAAGGGTCAACACTGCAAATATTGACTTGCTGCATTAACTCATTCTAACTGTCAATATAAGCTTTTGTTACTCATAATATGATTGCAATTATATTTCTGTATGTGATAAAAACATCTGACAAACACACATAAAAACTAGAGGGCAGCAGATCATGTGAAAATATAATATTTGTGTCATTCTCAAAACTTTTGGCCATGACTGTACATTTATATACAGTCTTATTCTATACAGACAGCTATTCACATATATTTGTTAATCTAATTTCACTGGACTAAAGAAGAACCTTCTCCCTAAATAGCACAATCAGTGGACTGGTCACATGTAAAAAACTAGAAAATTATTAGGTACTTACTAAGTTTATGAAATGCTAATGTCACATTTCATTAAAACTCATTTATTTTTTTAAGAGTTGATCAAAACTGCCATCCAAAGACTTTCTAAAGTCATTTGGAAATGCTTACTTTTTATTTATTCACTTTTCAGACATCTTTTTAATGTACTTTGCCACTGGCAATCCAGGCAAATCAACATGAAACGATGGCCAGTAGGCATTCTAGAAAGGTAGCTGAAAGCTCTGTGGTGATTAATTATTGAAGGGCCATCTTTCTGTTTTTAACGTACTGAACAATATTTATTTTTTTCGCTCTTCAAACTACATTTACCACACTCACCCTTTAAATATTAGCTTGCTATGTTTAATATAAAATATTGCTGTAACAGTCCTATTCATAAACATGGTATAGTAAACGTATTAGATGACCTGTACTGGAGAACCGAGAGACTGTTGCTGATTGCCATATTTGCTCTTCCTCAAAGGGTGGTGCTTTGCTAAGGCTGAGTTCACTCTTTAGTTATTGGGTCAGTTATTGTGAGCCAAAACTAGTAGTTCACCTATCCTATGTTTTTGTCCTGCACCTGGTTATAACTGATGGAAATAACTGACCAACAACTGAAGTGTGAACTTAGCCTAATTGATGGATCAGTAGTGAATGATCGTAACATGGATTATATGGGAATTTCTCTTTTTACTACTGCATGTTTGTCCAGGTTTCACTATTCACTAACAATCTCATCAATGCTATGACACACAATACTATTGTGCAAATAAAATCTTATATGTAAAACTTTAAAAAACTCAGTTTGGGTTAAAGCACCTGTCTCATTAAAGTGGAATTTGTGGAAGCTTCATCAACTACACAACCAGCAGAGCTAAATAGTTCTGACACCAACATTGACTTTCACCCTGACATTTCTAGCACAGGGCTACTGCAGAACAGCTTATCAGTGGGGGTACTTGATGTTGACCTCTGCTAAAATTATATTGATCGTCTATCCTGAGACCATCAATATACAAATCCTGAAAAAAAACTCTTGGGTTCCCAGGTAGATCCTGCATATGTTATCTGCTTTCCACCATGTAGCGGAGAAGCTGTTACCCAAACCAGCAAAACTACAACCAAACCGCCCATGAGCAACCTCAATCACTGCACTCCCTGTATTTACATCCTTGGAAGTAATGTATCCTCTAAATTGGGTAAAATATAAGCTTGTTAGAGGGGCACTTAAGCAAGTTTACCCACAATGCCTGGTGTTCTAAACTATCTCCTGAAATAATTCCAAGGCTATAACCTGATGGGGTAAATCATTTCTATTGACTGATCTACCACAACTATAATGCATTGCTAAGCTTAAAACATATTTGTATTCCTCATTTCATTAGATCGCTGTAATATTTAATGGACAACAAAGTTAGTTTAGTTCGTTCACTGACCTAAAACTAGGGAGCAAGGCCCATAAGGGTTTTATAAACATCATGTGAAGATCACTTGGGAATACAGTAGCAATCATTCTTTGTACACTATAAAAACATATCAGAACATTGGTTATTGGTTGACTACTAATTGTTCCTACCTTGAAGCCTGTGTCAAACTATAGCAAACCCTCATCAACTTATAATATGGTACAACATAATAGCGCATGAATGTTATCAGAATTTCTGGATATGTCAAGTCATACAAAAAAATATCTGAGTGTCTGATGCATTTCATTCTGCAGATGGAAATCATTTTACTGTTTTTGATTGATGTCTTGTTCTGCCAAGTCTTGATCTGAATAAAGATGGCCACACATAATCTTTACATCTTATGTTCTGAAGCATCCATATTCACAAACTATCACAACAATCCCATACCTTCTTTCAATGTAGACAAATCTTTTTACATGAAGAGTTAAGCAGAGCAAACAAACTGCAGATAATCCTATCCGTTATATTATTTAGCTCACATGCAGGAGATTGGTTATTGGTTTCATGGTTAAATGTCATGTAAAGGGAATGGCACACACTATGAATTTTAATGGGGAGACATATGCGAAAGCTTGTTTCTGATGAGAGCGCACATGTTGGACTACAGGAACATTTCTCAACCTAATATCTACCAGTAATGTGATTTCTAGCATATGCCTTTTTCTGGATCAGCAACTGTGTATTCCGCAGCCTCTATTACGCTCTCTAATGTAGTTTCCATGAATCAATTGCAAAGTCACTCTTCCAAAGCCATTAGAAATATCAATGTTAATGTATTCATTATAGATATTTGAAAATGCCTTTTGAGATGTACTTTCAGATAAACATGCCTCTGTGGAATATCCTGGTGATAGTGAAAAAGAGATGTCTTAACTACTTAAATTTGTCTTTTAATTAGGCTTTCATAATAAAGACTTTAGCTTGCCCTCAGAGGTTGCAAGAAGCTTCATGTGTTCTTGTTATCCATGTTCAAGTACTGCATGACAGATTTGTAGGACAGTAATTTCTCTCAACAACACCATGTAATGTTTACTACATTTCTAAAGTCATTCTTATTGCATGCATCAGATTTCTCAGCAAATAATGATACAGTTGAAACATTTTGCATATGATCTTATGAATAATTATAGATCAGTGGGGGCATATTCTGTACATCAGTTATGTACTGTTAATGTTTTCATATGATAACAGCACCAAGCTGTATACTGAACGTCCAATCCTGTGCAAATGAACCCCCTCTTAGGTGATTAATATGATTGGCGTTGGCAAAAGATCATTAATAAGCCACTCAATACACCTAAGGTTAATCTTTTATTTCATATTTGCATATATACTATTAGTATTTTGCAAGAAAATCTTGATAATATTTAATACTGTCAAATGAGGCCTTTATTTTCACATACATTTCTAATTCTGTTAATAATCAGCATAAATGCACATCTTAGGACTGCAAGTTGTATATAAAGTTCTATATAATGTCAGATGGCTTTCAAACCTTTGGGAGAAATAAATTGTGCCTTTGCGTGAAGTGATGCATTTAGACTGATATGAGTTGCTGCAGCCCTGTGGAATGATCAGTCATGTATGGAAGAGGCAAAGCTGTGTCTAAGCCTCCCAATGGGGAGGTTAAAGAGCCAATTATTTATAATGAAACTGCTCGCAAATAACTGCAGCAATTAATGCAGAAAGCTGCTGCAATCCCAGAGAGAACTTTAACAACTGTGCAGGGGGTAAACAATCTACAACCATGGCTTCTACCTTGCTAATCATCATCAGGTATATTAACCAAAAATGGCTATTCTATTTCTTGTATCACAAGACAGCCACCAACCTAATGGAAGGTCTATAGATGGATTCATTCAAAGACACAACTAAACCCACTGCTGATATGAAGAACCTCAATGGTTACCATCAAAATTTTGTCATCTGAGGTTTATTTGAGACCCTTTCCCTACCTTTAGCTGTATAAGTATTGTGGCATAGGTGTAAACTATTTCATATGACATGTCTTATCGCTCAGTAAATTAAAGTTCTACAGACTCCATAGTATGTACAATGTAAAAAACAAAACACTATCTTACTATAGATTGGATACTATCACTCTTTAGGACATTCAGTAATAACACACACTTAATTCTCATAGTTGGTCTATGGCTTCTGTCTTATATATAGATAAAGTGAAATTAACAGGAAATAAGGTGCAACAAGAAACAGAAGCAAGACCAGCATAATCTTTTCTACTGAGATTTCCACCATATACCTAAAGATCAGTCCTCATCTTGCCTGTGTGCTTACGCCTAGAGAATGGCTATATTGCATTCTGCCTTTCATCAGTAATGAAATGCATTTAATATATTCCTTTAAAAGTGCAGTTGATTAGTCACATAGGGTCAGATAGCTGCAGTTGATTATGTCTCCTATTGTAGCTGTAAGGTTTTCATTATCTTCCATAGCTGTAGGAAAAATCCCACCTTTATAGAACTGATGGTAACTTATTGAATTGTAAAAATCATACATAAGCAAATGCAGTTGCTCCTAAATCTCTGCTTTCTATGTAAGGAAGACTTGCTATTCCAACTAAGTAATATAGCTGTAGGTCTAGCTTGTAAATTTCACATTTTATTTAACTTATTTTTCTTAATGTTGAATCTTTTTTCATCAACTGTCAAACATTGGTTATAATAACCTTTACATGGCTAAAGGCCCTGCATGAGGCCTTGATCTCTGCTTACACCATTGTTACGCATAACCAACCTTCCACCAGTTTGAAAAACGTGATCATATTAGATATTGCAGCCATTTCATATTTTTGTGAGCAAATACTTTATGTATCCAATAAAATATTGATTGAATATTGTTGTTTTTTTTGGGGGGAGACAAAAGGTATTTAATTCCCTGATAATGACATGAATTCCTCATTTTATAGTAGAATCCCAAATCCTTTCCAACATACAGTATAGAGATAACAGTAGGGCACAACATGGAGAATGCCCAAGATGTTGCTTCAATGGCATTACCAGCTTACTGCCCATATACAGTACAATTTATGCTCAACACTTAACTCAATACAGCACCAGGTCACATAAATCACTGTAAAGTGATATATCATAGGTCAGTTTGGCAAACAGGATGTTAAAGGTAGCAACATGGTGCAATCATTGCAAATGGACTGAAAAGATATGAGGGCTCGCAGTGTTAAATCGCTGTACCTGGAACTCATTAATTACCTTATCTCTCTATGGATGTGAGCCATACTATTTTTGATTGCTTTGCTTTCCATGCGGACATTAGTATAAGCCATGCATGATTTTAGTACAGCACAAATCTCTGTAATAGGAAACTCATTTCACACGTCTACATCCATTACAAATGATAAGATTTAAACTGCCAGACTTGGCTTCATTATATAGCCCTATTAACCACTCTCTGTATAAAGGGCTAGTAGCCTGATGTCAATACACTGATTTTCTACACATGGTTAATAAGGGGTAAAAAGTTCACACTGCACTTTCATTTTATTGCTTGCTATGTAGACCCTTCCTTTTGGAATGAATTAGTATTACTGTGCATGGAAAAACAGAAAAAAATGTACGAAGACCATTCTGTTTTGTGTGCCATTGTAATTCAATGCTAAAAGAAATCAATGTATTTGACTGTGTATGGAATTTAAAGGAAAGTGATAAAATTCAACACCTACCTTCTTTGGGTGGGCGTTTTGCTTCCTTTGACAGGTTGCAGACCTGTGTGGTTTGAAGTTCCTGTGTCAGGCAGCCCTCAGTCTGCTCATTCAGGGGCAATATTACATTGTTTAGAGAAACCAAAGACTGATCATCTATCCCCCATTCTCCCAGGTGCTGGGGACAGGTGCATTTTGTATACATAATTCCACAAAGCTCTGTTTTGCCATTTTCCAATTTTAAGCAGTTCTCCAACCAAGTGCACAGAACATGGCACCCAAACTGACTGGGGCTCACCTTATTCAATACCAGAAACTCCAAAAAGGATTTTTGGTCTTCATCATCCCTTTTGTGTAATCCATTGTAATCAAGTGGATATATCCGACGTAGCTGAATAAAATTTTTATCATAGTGGAGAAAAACAAAGGCATTCTTTGTATCGCACAACTGCATTATCGAATTGTTGTTTCTCAAAAGATCCTGTATTTTCTCATAAGAGAAGTGATCAAACTGGTAAGCCAAAAGAGAAAAGTTAGAGCAGCTGAAGTCCTTTTTGGAAAATTTCAAGTAGATGCTATATTTGGTCGGATCTGGGTTTTCCAACGTCCAGGTGCAGTTGGTAAAGTTTTTGGGAAACATCTCACTTATCGAATACGATCCATAAATGACTCCTTTTACTAATGTTGAACACCAGAAGTCTTGGGCAGAATTAAATCCAAACATAACCAGTAGATAGGTGGAAAATATATAAATCAACAAATTACGAACAGCCTTCATCCTATGTCATTTGGCCTGTAGAAAACAAAATAAAATCAAAATGCAAGTAGAATTCTGCAAGCATTTGAAAATTGGGCTCCTGACAATATTCCAGACAGCTGTTTTCAAGACTCAAGCTAGCTTAAAAATAAACCTTTTCAAAAAGAAGGGCGAGTATATATATATATTTTTTTTTATTTTCCAAGCATGGGATTGATTTAATCGCGTGCAAACAGTGCCACCATGTGGAGGTTGTCTATGCTTCCTTTAGAAATCTAAAATAATATTTAAAAAAACATTACTTTGTTCACAATAAGGTTACATTTATGTGTATCATGCATATACAACGTTTACAATAGCACTGTCATTTAATGAGTATCGCAATGCCATATGACATTGTACGCAAAATCTATTTATCACCATAAAGGATTCTACATCTCTTTTCCCTAAATTTTTTCTCATGCATGTATTTCATAAGACAGCAAGGTATATGGTTACACTATATATACAAATGTGGGCACTGTAGAGAAATGTAAAGATAGATGTATAACAAGAATCTGATCCATTCATTGGGCTTATAGCAATTGTATGAAATGCCATCTTAAAAAGAGGTGTCCTGATTGCTTAAGTGTTAATAAATCACGTAGTGGCAAATTGACACTGATGCATGTAAGCCTGCTCAAGATCCTTCTCTACAAATGAAGCCATGAAGTGCAACGTAAAATGACATAAGCTCTTGGGAAAAAGAGTTGTTTTGAGAATTAATTGCTCTGCATGGAGTAAATGCTAATGAGAGTACTGTTTAACACCCCAAAGTAGTGCACGTAGGTAGAAATCAAGCAGTTAATTACTCCTGAACATATTGTCTGCCATAGCTTTATGTGATTTTGCAGATGTGCTCTTCCATAGCCAAAGCCATGTTGCATTCATTTCCTCCATCAAAACTGCATACAAATGATTCACATTGCCTTCTAGTCTCTTGACATACATAGCATGCACACTGACCATCATAATATTAACCCTTAGTGTCTTTACCTCAATTTAGGGGAAAAACATGTACATGCAAACACAGACAAGTTCATTTGAGAAAACAACCCTTAAGCTTTATACTTCAGATGCAAGTCTACCAAATGACTGCAAAGTTGAATGTGTTCCAGTTAGCTCCAATGTCCACAGGAAGGAGACATCTATGTACTGAGTTTAATCCTGTCTCTGTCTATGTCATCAGATGAAAATGCATTGAACTGTCCATTATCTATCCATGGTGTAAGTAGCAGAAAAAAAAGGTTTTAAGAATGATTGCTTGGGCCATCAGTGAGGAAAGAGCTAATTAGACTTTATCCACAAAAAAATAAGAAAAACATCCTTACATTAATGTCTAGGACTTCCAAATGCTAGAACAGCTGCCTACCAGCCGTACAAAGAGCAGCAGATTTCCATAGGAACAGAGACTGTGCCTTTTAAACCAGGATCATAAATTTAATCAGTATTTCACATTAGTTGTGATGGCATAATTAAATCAATGATCTTGGGAAGCATGTATGAAATGCCAGAAGACAACAGATCCCTTATATTTTCCCTCTTGCAGGCAATGCAGTTCTGCGCAGTGTCATTCAGGATAGTGTAGGCGTTGAGTGCCAACGTGACAATATCTACATGGTGTAATCAGTCGCCAAATGTCTGAAATGTTCCTTAACTGCAGAATAGTAAGGAAAAGACATGCATTACTACAGGTTTTTTTTGTATTGTGTATTGACTTCTTCATGCCATGCATGCCAAATGGGATTTTAGTAATAGACGTGGCAGTCGTGAAAGGTTTAACAGTGTTTCCTTATAGAACCAATCCTTTGGGTTTCATACTATCTGAAGATATTTAATTATCCTCAAAGGATCAAAAGAGCCAAGTTAAGCTGATCTAGCCGCCTTCCTCTTTTCTTTACTTGAACATCAATGGCTGTCTCCCTGGAACACAGTGCATCTCCCATTTTGTCACTAATAGTTCAGCTAGAGAATACAAACAGACATTTTAGTTTGCATTCCCCCATCAGATTTTTCAAGTGTCACTTTGTTACTGACACATGGCAGGTGCCATGCCTCTGCTGCCACATTTGTAAGTGTAGGACTAGTGCAGATTTCCTTTAACTTCCTATTGACCTCAAAATTCTAGATGGATTTGCTTGTGCTTTACTGTAGTTGATAAAAAGGGGTTAAACATGATGGGGGGAATCAATGCTTCAGGTCTTTGAATTGGGCTGATGCACATCGGAGTGTTTTGATAAGGAAAAACATCAATTAAAGATTATGATATGTGGACTATACTCTAACCACTGGCAGCACCTATGATAAATTCTCCCAGCAGATATACTGTACATCCCATTGCCTACACCTGGAGGTTATGCAGGGACTCAACCAACTTTTAAACTATAGATGGTTATGAGGGATATATATCCCTGGTCATCAGACTCATGTCTTGGAAGACATGACTAGAAGAAAACACAGAAGGAACCTTACCTTCCAATCCAAATCTGTCGCTATCTCTCCAGGACACGATCACAGGCACACCTTCCAAAAGCTATGAGGGAAATCCTTCTTTTTGTTGGAATCCCTGACTCCCATCTTGGTCACGTTTAAATCAGAATATGAACCTCACTATAGAAATAGCAATCAAATCCCTGTGGTGTATTATACCAACGCCATGCAAAGCCCTTTTCCAGATCTTGACAAATTAAGGGAAGTAAAGTATGACAATCCAGCGAACAGGCGGGTAGAGGAACACTGAAGCTATCGGATGGTAATGATCAGTAGAGAGAGGAGGCTGGTGCTGCTGATTTGGTTATTCTTTCGCCTTTTCCCTCCCACTGAGGTAAAAAAAAAAATCCTTAGCTGATGCTGAAGAAATCTGTTTAAATGTTGAGACTACGGAGGAGAAGAAGGAGAGGAATGAGAGACACAGGAGCTGTAAGCCTGTGTATGTGAATGCGTGAGAGTCAGGCTGCATGTGTGTCAGGCTCGTTTAATGGTCTGATGATGGCATCTGAAGTAAGGGGCCTGTTTTAATCATTTGTCCTCTATTTCCTTCAAAGTATTGATGATCGTCTAGCTAGCTACTATATTAATCCTTCTGTGATGAGGGAGGGAGCTCCTTCAATGCTGCGAGGAGAAGCAATGCAGGGGGGGCAGAGAGAGTGAGAGAGACAGACACTGGAGCAGTGTGAGAGTGTCAGTTTCAGTATGGGACTGCAAATACATGTCGCGAAGCTGCTGAAACCAGGCACGTCCCAAAAACGTTTTTCTCTCAGTCTGGGAATTTTTCTGCCTTCATTTCCCTCCACTGTGCCGACTGTTAAGAGCAGCTTGGGGAACAAGGGACATGGAGAGCACACAGATTGAGATCATAGCTCTTAACCATTTAATTCCCCAGAGCTGAGAAGTGCAGCACAAAGTGGATGTAAAGGGGATTTGATTCATTGAAATCCTTCGCCAGAATGATTTATTGAAGACTGATACTTTGAATCGCTAGAGAAAGCCAGAATGTGTATGTGTGACCAAAATGATTGAGGATTGGATCAGGGAGGAGCTGAAAGATTCTCAAAATAGTTAGCCAAATAGATGCAAGCCACGCATAGAGATGAGCGAATCTTTAAAAATTCTCATTCCCAATGTATCTGCCAGATGCAAATTAGCCTACCCTCGCTAAATATACATAAAAGCAGAAAAGTCAAAAATAAGAATCTCACCCTCTCCAAGGATAAATATTAATACTGCAACAGGAGCTGCAATCACCCCAAGAGTTGTCAGTGTGTTCCGTGCTGCAGATTAATTGATAGGGCCATGATGTAAACACTTATCAGCCTTCACATCGCTCTTCGTCTGCATGGAAAACAATAGCAATTTTCTCAGTAAGGCTACAATTATCATCCTGTTTGTTCTTGCTTTGTTTAGGTTGAGAGCACGGCTGAGAGATTGTACTATGAATTGATGCACTGTGCAGAGAAGCTGGCTGGAAAAGCAGCCTTAACCCCCTGTGCGCTGGGAACGCTTTAGTTTCTTAACAATGCATGAAATCCTCTGTGCAATCATGCGTGTGATTTGATTGTTTTCCTATACCCAGCTTTGAACTCTCTATGGATATCTGAATGAATGGCTGGCTACCTTTTAAACTGTGAGTTAAAGCATGCCTCATAAGAAGAGATGGAATCCCTGTAGTAAACAGTCTCCTTTTCTGTTTGTAAATTGCAATTGGTTCAATGCATTTAATGGGAAAGAGTTGCAACCAAGTGCTGTTCTGTGCATTCATTTAATAGATACAGGAGAATAAAGTGTTTGAGTGCTCTGCTTTTGCCTCTTCTTATTCTGTGCTCTGTAGTGACCTGGGCACCTCCCTGGACAATATTGCCAGGCTAGAGGGTAATGGATGGATTCGATCAAATCCAGGGTCACAACCTGGTTAATAATAAAAATAATTCCTTTCATGGCATACTCAGTATTCATTCTACAGGCTGCTTCTAAATGCAGAGGGAAAAGGGTCATGTTCCAGTTTGCTTGAAACTGGCTGAGACTGAGACCATTGCATCAAATTCAATGTCCACATGTCAAGTGTAGCATTATTTATGTCCTCCAAACTCTAAATCTTTATCACCAATTGTAAAGCAGTAGCAATGTTTAATTACTGTGACCATAATTGTCTAGGGCCTTCACCGCGGCAGGACATTGGCTCTCTAGGAAATATTGAATTCAACCACTATGCATGCTTCACTTTAAAACAAACATTACACTGTTTGAATACAAATGGAAAATGTTGAACTATAAGTAAACCAGAGCGCTACAAATAATCCTAGTCCTTTTTTTTTCATTGTTGCCGTCTACAACTGATATATGTCCCTAACGCATTTGATATTTTACATCTACTGTACATAGGAGATGTACGTACCTCCACTTTATATTTTATAGGATGCAACAGATTAGAAAGTACCTGGGTGCTATAAGAATTTCATTTCCTGCTGCTGCTAGCAGATATACACATTTTATTCCCTACTGCAGAATTTCAAGCCTTTGGTGCTATATCTATTTTAAGAGCTATAGGTCTGAATGATTATATACAGAAGGTCAATGCCAACCTTTAAAATGAGTCCATGTCCTACAAATATGGGGCCATAGAGACCTTACACAGTAAGACAGAGTTTAGTTCTTAGCAACTAATGCTACTGAACAAAGACTCATTTTGTATCATATCCACTTCCCTTGCAATGCAATATAATAAAAAGTGAACCAATAACACAATTAATATATTATGAAGTAAACTACGCATTTTTAATATAACATGAAAATATTATCAACAGAAGGATATAAAGGGGCTATGGTATCTCAACACAGCACCATTAATATAAGATGTTGGTCCAAAGACCCCTCACCAACCAGATGGCAAAAGTTTACATCTGTTGTTTATGTGACAATTAAAATTAATGTTTGCCAATGTACAAAGATATATGGACAAGAAAGTATTCTAGGAAAAAATATCACTTCTTCATTGGGAGATGTTTGACTGTAGTGACTCCCACAATCCTCAGAATTAAGGGTAGTGCTGTGACTCCTGTACAGAGTTCCAATGCACAGTGGCTCTCCCAATCTCCTGCTGTGCAGGAGACTTTAACATAATTCAATTGAATTGAATTGAATAGAGCTGTGTTGCAGTTCCCAGCAGAGCTGGAAACAGTACTGTTCAGAAGAAATCATGTTCAGACCGTTAAGGCCCTTTTACACAGGCCGATGTGTCTCTCTGCCCGAGCGCCGATCAGCGATATCGGCGCTCGGGCAGGGAGCCTTTACACGGCCCGATGAATCGAGCGCCGGGCCGCACGAGTGATCGCTGTATCGCTCGTGCGGCCCGGAAGCTCCATACTGTCAGGCGCACATCGCCTGTTTACACAGGCCGATATGCGCCCGACAGATTGGATCTTTTGTAGAAACCAAAAGATCCAATCAGCCGACGAACTAGCGTTTTGCTCGTTCGTCGGCTGATTAGGGCCACTTTTACACGGGCCGATTATCGGCACTAGCGTTCCTAGGAAAGATTTTTCGGCCGATAATCGGCCCGTGTAAAAGGACCTTTAGTTCTGGGACACTTATCTTAGATATTTGCCATTCTTAGATGATATGGACAAACCACTTACCACACAAGCATATCTCTTAAACTTTAAGTAGTAGTCCCTATTTTTCCTATTGATTTTGGAATACAAATCCACTGACATAGAATATTTCCCCAGATATACCGCTAACAACCATCTCACTTGCAAAAGCAAACATGGTGCCAGCATTATAGGTCGATAATACTCTAAGCTAAACATTCTTCTAGGTGGTGGTGGGTGAAGGTTTTGAAGGTTACTAATAGGTCACATTGTAGCATATAAAAGATGTTGGTGGGCCAGGTATTATTTCAGCATTGCACACTATAGGAAAAAGCACTAGCTTATGTGCATTCCCGTGGCCCTGGCCATCAGAGAGGCCAACGCCCTTTACTATAGTGTGCAAGCATGACCACAACTGATGGAATGCAGGGTGGTCATAACCATGGAAACGAGCAATATAAAATGTGATGGAAAAATGAATCCAGCCAGCAAAAGAAGCAATATGGATAATAACAATACATTAGTAAGTGGTTTGTATTAACTTACTTTATATGATATATGTCACTTGCTAAAGTGAGAAAACCCCTTTAACTTGTCACGAATCATGATGTGTACCTTTTCCTGGATAGTTATACTGTACTAATTGCTAGTTCTTCTTGTGCATAACTTACAGGAAAAAATATAATAGTTGATGGAAGAAGTATGAATCCGTTGATCATTTTCCATGTTGTGAGCATTTTCAAGATGGTCATTCCTGAGTAATGGTCAATAGTGTGTTCTCTTAGTACTCATTAGGCCTCTTTACACCAATTTAGGCATGTTTGTAAAACCCAATCTACTTAAACATTGTGTTGAACCAAAGCTGCCTATACACAGAACATTAGGGAAGTAAAACATGATGGTTTTGGTGGGTCCAGCTGACTTTCACCTGTTTACCGAGGTCTTCTGACTCTCCCCCCAACTGCAAATTTTGGGGAAAAAGGATCAGGCATGTTTGTTCAATTTCAACATGTTTAATCCTTTGTTCTTATGGGAGAGAAGTCACTGCCATAAGGATTTTTGTTATCTTTTTCTGATAATTGTGCTCCATCATATAAGTTTTAATTTAAAGGAAAATAGGTAGTTCCCTTTAACTACTTCCTGACTGACCAAAGACTATAAATGTCCTGGGAGTCAGGATTTATCTCTGCATAGATGTGTTAGAATGTCCATTCAGAGATTGTAGCTGCCAGCTAATCATGCAGCGGGGGGCTGCTGCCACTGACGGAAGGGCTCCCCATAGAGAAGGCAGGGACTGTTCCTCGGTGTCCCTGCCGTCTAGATCACTGAATGCACAGCTCTGAACAAGCATTGTGTATTCAGCTAATGAAGCGATATGTTGCTTCCTGTTCTAGCCTGGCAGTCATGTGACCGCTGGGGCCGAAAGACAGCAGAAGATGTTGAGTCTTCCTGAGACCACGATCAGTCCTGCAGTGAGGCTGTACAGTGCTATAAAGTTCTGTACAGCCTATCTGGGGGTTGTATTCCCCCTGTAACTGGGGTTACTATGTCAGCTCCAGTTACAGAAGAAATTAATAGTAAAAATAAATCAGTGTGATGTTATATGTCCCCCAGAGGTCTTGTATGACCTTATGCGGGGACACATAGTGTAAAATAAAAACATAAAAATAAAAAAGTGTTTTATAAAAAAAAATAAAAGTTTCAGAACTCAAAAAAGAACCCCTTTCATCAATTAAGTCATTTACAATTTTTTAAAATATAAAAACATGAAAATAAACATATTTGGTAACAACCAGCTCTATAAAATATCACATGATCTATTTCATAAGTTGAACGGTGTAAAAAAATAATGCCAAAACAGCTATTTTATTGTCACCTCACCTAACAAAAAACATAATATCAAGCAAACAAAAAGTTGTATGTACCTCTAAAATGGTACCAACAAAAATGTTGCCTCATAGTGCAAAAAATGAGCCCTCAAACAAGACCGTAGCCAGAAAAATTACAAAAAAAATATGTCTCTAAGAAAATGACAACACAAAAGCATGCTCTTATTGTGTACGAAAAAATTAGACATATTTGGTATCGCCGCATCCATAACGACCGGCTCTATAAAAATATCAGATGATCTACCCAACCAGGTGAAAGTCATAAAAAATTACTCCAAAACAGCTTTTTATTGTCTCCTCGCCTCCCAAAAAATATACTGTAATATAAAAAAAGTTTTATGCACCCGAAAACAGTACTGAAAAAAAAAGTTCAGTCTTTTCTGCAAAAGGCAGGCCCTTGGACATTTATGTTGGCAGAAAAATAAAAAATGTTATGGATGTTAGTATATTGGGATAAACATGGATTTTATTATGCAAAAGTAGTACAGCAAAGTCAACAAAAAATGATGGCTCTTAAAAACCATTTCAGCAAATTCCATATTAGAAAATACAAATGCTGCTCATTTGCTTGTGAGCCCTGACATATCCCCAAACAACAGTTTTCAACCGTAAATGGGGTACTTCTGTATTCAAGAGAAAATGGGTAGCAAATTGTAGGGTGATATACGCTTGTTATCCCTTATGAAAAATAAAGTTTGGGCTTAAAGCATCATTTTCTTGTAACAAAAAAAAGGAATTTTCATTTTCACAAGTTTTATAAGTTCTATGAATCGCCTTTTTCCCTACATCCCTAAAAAATTCTTTGGGTGGTGTAGTTTTCAAAATGTGGTCACATTTTGGGAGTTTTCACTGTAGGGGTACTTCAGGGTCACGACAAATGCAACATGGCGCCCAAAGACCAATCGAGCAAAATCTTCAGTCCAAAAACAATATGGTGCTCCTTGCTTTCTGAGCCATGCTGTGTGCCCATACAGCAGTATATGACCACATATTACATAGCAAAATCAGGGTAATGAATATTGAGGTTTGTTTTGTTGTTAACAAAAACATTGTGTTACAGGAAAAAAATATTAAAATGAAAAATCTGAAAAAAGGGAAACTTTGATATTTCACCGCTATTTTGCTTTAGTTCTTGTGGAATACTTTTCTAAAATCAGTTTTAAATAGTTTGAGTGGTGTAATTTATAGGTAGTATCTGTTATGTAAGCTATTCAAAGTGTCTTCAGAACTGAATTGACCCTTAAAAAAGTTGATTTTGTAAATTTTCTTGAAAGTTTCAAAAATTGCTTCTAAACTTCTAAACCTTCTAACATCCTAAAAAAAATAACAAAATGATGCCAACATAAAGTAGACATATAGTGAATGTTGATTAATAAGAATTTTACCCATATTTTCACACAGGTAGTCCCCCCTGATGATAGCATCGGAGCATGTCATGCTTCGATGTGCTCCCTTGCCCTACGCTGGATGGCGCAGGGCAGGGGCTTGTTTGTTTACCTGCACACACTGCCAGGCGGAAGCTTCTGCCTGGCAGTGTGTTCAGTGACGTCACCTGCTCTGATGGGCCGGCTTTAAAGCTGTCCTAGCCATTTTACAGGCTACGGCAGAGCCCATCAGAGCCAGTGACGTCACCGGGCTCACTGCTGGGCAGAAGCCTCCGCCTGGTAGCCCTAAGAGGAGCCTGATTCAACACCAAAACTCCTAAAAATGCCTTTACCCTGAGCGATTCAGATTCATGAACTGCTCCAATGCTCAAGTCAGGGGGGCTGCCTGGGTGAAAATGGGGATATGTCCGGGTTCAGCTCTGAACCCAGACAACCCCTTTAATTTATGTTAAAAGAAAATTGATTTTTGTGTTGTTTGCTTATGTAACCCTAACCCTCCTCTGCGCCTTGAGGAAAGAAGGTTTGTACACAAACATAGAAGAGGATTCTTTACGGTAAGAGCAGTGAGACTATGGAACTCTCTGCCTGAGGAGGTGGTGATGGTAAGTTCACTAAAAGAGTTCAAGAGGGGCCTGGATGTATTTCTGGAGTGTAATAATATTACAGGTTATAGTTACTAGAGATGAGTTGTTGATCCAGGGAGTAATTCTGATTGCCTGATTGGAGTCGGGAAGGAATTTTTTCCCCTAAAGTGGGGAAAATTGGCTTCTACCTCACAGGGGTTTTTTGCCTTCCTCTGGATCAACTTGTAGGAAAACCGGACGATCTGGATGGACAGATGTCTTTTTTCGGCCTTATAAAATGTTACTATGTATAGCACACAGTTTATACACTTCTATACAACACACAAAAGGCCTACAAGCGGTCCATAGAATACTTATGAAACATAACACCAAACTTGACATTGTCGAGTTATGTATAGATCTGTTAAACCTAGTTTTAAGTCATAATTTCTTCATGTTCCAGGATGAATTCTTTTTGCAAATACAGGGGACAGCCATGGGCTCAAATGTAGCCCCCCCTTACGCGAATATTTACATGGCAGATTTCAAGGATACTTACCTCTATTCACATATTATCTTTCTACAACATGCTACTGTATGGAAACGTTATATCGACAATATATTCTGCATTTGGCAAGGTCCCATAGATTCACTCATAGATTTCCATAATTACATCAATTCCGTTTATCCAGAACTTAAATTCACCATTACCTATGACTCATCCTCCATTAACTTCCTGGACACACAAATCACCAAGGACGAACACGGTACTTTATCCTCAGATCTATACCGTAAATCCACTGACCATAATAATTTATTACATTTCTCAAGTTTTTATCCACAGAACACAAAAAATCCCTCCCATACTCTCAGTTTCAGCGTAGAATCGTACAGAATACTACTATCTGTAATCAGAGATTACAAGAGATGCAGGACAGATTTAGAGAAAGAGGCTATCCCGAGGCAGTACTAAACACCAATCCCCGTACCAAGAAACAATCCATACCATCATCTGTACGAATCCCCTTTATTCATACCTTCCACCCGTGCCTACGCAAGGTTGAGAACATCATCAGAGGCCATTGGCATTTATTAACAAGGGCTTATCCAAATGCCATAGAATTCAAGTACCCAGTCTTGATGTGCAACTGACGCCCTAAAAATGTTAAAGATCAATTTGTTCGAGCAGATATTGGTTCTGACTTCAAAAGATCTAGACAGCAATTTCTGAACACCCAGAAGAAAGGCACTTTTCACTGTCTTCGCTGTATCCAATGCTCGCACGTCCAAAAAGGTTCATCCTTTTTCCACCCATTATCTGGCAAGTCCTTTTCCATACGTGTTTATTTTACCTGTGACACTGATTTTGTAGTGTACATTCTAAAATGCCCGTGTGGGCTCATTTACGTAGGCGAAACTACTCAAACAATAAGGAACCGTATTTGTCAGCATAAATCCAGCATTCGAAAACAGAATCTCTTACTCCCGGTCCCAGCACATTTTTACCAGGCCAAACATAATATCTCACAGCTTCGTTTTTAGGTGAAAGAGCATATCCCAGCTCCAAGGTGCGGTGGCAACCGCATAAAACAGTTAAAACTGCGCAAGGCCTATTGGATTCACAAGCTTGACAGTTTGGAACCCAAGGGACTTAATCGTGAATATGAAGTACAGTATTTATTGTGACACATTCATATCAAAATATCTGGCTGACTCTTATTAGACCGGTCACCTAATCAGACTCATAGATGTACAATTAGTCTTATTTACTAAATTGTTCAATACTATGTGAATATGGAGTTCATTGTCATCTTTTACCACATTGTTATATAATGAATGTACTAATTTATATCTCCTTTATCTCCCTTTGGCTTACTGACGTGCCTGGGACCCTCCCCCAGCACTTTCTGCCGCCTCTGCACCTCCTGTACCATCCTGGTTCCTCACTTCCTTACTGTGGAATGCAATTGCGTTCCACAGCTCACTTCCGGTCCCGGCCGGTGGAACACATTTGCGTTCCACAGCGTACTTCCGGCCTCCGCCAGGTGAGTGCATGACCGTACTGGCCGTTCATTCTGCGCTCCTCATTTCACCTTTTCTCCTCCTCCAGCGGAAGTGGGTCATGTGCGCGGTCTTTTTAAGACGCCGGCCACCTCCATTCCCACAGCGCAATTTTACGTCACAGCCAGGGGCTGTTTGAACACACCACAGCGCTTCTCTCTTCTTCCTTATCTCCAGTGCGGCAGAAGGTAAGGGCGGCTCTTCCTGGACGCCAGCAGGCGCTCTAGATACTATATACCATGCAATATGAGAGTTCATATAGGTTTGGACCATGATGTACCATTGTGAATATACCTCAGTTTTCATATCAGTAGTTAATGTACCCTATGGAGAATTGTATATATTATAGTGGGGGGTCAATTTTTTGTACCTACCAAGATTTAACTCAGACCTAACCATTGTACACCATCATGTTATATCATTGGAATACATTATCGTCCTTTTTCTGTCTTTTTTCTTTCTTATATTATGTTCCTTTTTTGCCCCTTTTTGGTGTATATAAGCACGTTACATGATCAAGACTATTTGCTTACATTTTGTAACTTTGTCCCTACGCATATATACTCTGCTGTATGTATAACAATATGACATTGTATATCCTTTTGCATTTATTGTAGTCTGAAGAAGGCCGCTACTACGGCCGAAACGTAACTAATGTTCAAGCCGCAATTCTCTACTTATTAAAAGATACCTGATTTTCTATGCATAATCGTTGTTGTTGCTTCTATTATAACTTGGGGTGGAAACCCTACTCCGACCGCTATCCACAGCGTGCAACAAGTTTACACATCATATGTATAGCACACATACATAATTTGTTATTATTATGTCTCACATTGCTGGACAACTGGCCGGATACTACAGATTTGCTTGATGCCTGAAAACTGCATAATGATGAATAATAATTAACAACAATAATCAATCAAGACTAGTGATGAGCGAATCGAAGCGGCAATATTCGTGATTCGCACGAATATTGCCCGCTTCGGCTCGGCTCGGCATCCCGAGGCAGCGCGGACTCGTGATTATTCGTGCGTCACTGCAAGTTTGAAATACACGTTTTTTTCAGCCAATCAGCATCAAAGGGAAACCTGTGGGAACGCCTGCTGTGATGTAAAAGCCCCTATACCTCCCCAGCAGTGATTGGCTGGCAGTGAAATGTGACCTAAATTTACATAAGGTAGGGACCTGCACAGTGTCGGATTGGCCCACCAGAGGACCGGAGGATCCTCCGGTAGGCCCCAAGCCACCCAGCCACTTAAAAAAGCATACTTACCTGTCCTGCCACGCTGCCGCAGTCCTCGGCTCCCACGCTCCACTGTCTTCCCTTCCGGCGCGCACTATGACCTGACGCAGCGTCAGGTCATAGTGCGCACCAGCAGGGAAGACAGTGGAGCTCGGAACCTGATGGCAGCGGCAGCGCGGCATGGCAGGTAAGTATACTTTTTTTAAGTGGCTGGGTGGGCTGATATGAGGTCTGAGTGGGGGGGAGAGACCCTGATCTGAGGTCTGATGGGGCACAAGACGCTGACCTGAGGTCTGATGGGGGCACAAGACGCTGACCTGAGGTCTGATGGGGGCACGAGACGCCTACCTGAGGTCTAATGGGGGCACGAGACGCCGACCTGAGGTCTGATGGGGGCACGAGACGCCGACCTGAGGTCTGATGGGGGCACGAGATGCCGATCCCTGTACTGTGACATCACTGTGTTTATTATCCCTGTACGGTGACATCACTGTGTTTATTATCTCTGTACTGTGACATCACTGTGTTTATTTTCCCTGTACAGTGACATCATTGTGTTTATTATCTCTGTACTGTGACATCAATATGTTTATTATCACTGTACTGTGACATCACAGTGTTTATTATCCCTGTACAGCGACATCACTGTGTTTATTATCCCTGTACAAGAGATATAATACTCCGGAGAAAAGAGTAATTTCTAGTGTTGCTTTATTTCAACATATGCGGCACAAAATACGTGACGTTTCGGCTGCCGCTGCTGGTTGTATCTGGCTGGCGAAGGAACAAGGGGGGGACCCCACGCCATTTTTTTAAATTATTTAATTATTTTTGTAAAAAAATGGCGTGGGGTCCCCCCCTTTTTTCCTTTGCCAGCCAGATACAACCAGCAGCAGCAGCCTGGCACTACCAGGGTGGGAAGGGACACGGTTATTGGCCCTCCCCAGCCTAATGGTACCAGCCTGCAGCCGCCCCAGAGCCAGACCCTCAATTTAGAAGGTCCGGTCCTGTGGGTACCCGGCTCTTCCCGGCACCCCTGGTGGCGGTGGGTGCCGAGGTAATAGATGTTGGGGTTAGTGCTGGCCTGCCATACCGGCAAGCACTAAGCCCAGTATTAGTAATCAGGGCCGTCTGTAGATAGCCCTAATTACTAAATATGTAGTATTGTAAAAAAAATACACACACACAAGTATAAAACATTTTTTTTAAATAAACACTCCCCCAGACCCCTGTTTGACCATTTTATTAAAAAAAAAAAAGCTGGTCCGACGTAGTCCACCAAATCCGACGTAGTCCTCTGCATTCACGACCCTGAAAAATAGAAAACAAACACACAAACACAGACCACTTACCTCTTCCTGCACTGGGATAATACACACAGCGATGTCACTGTACAGGGATAACAAACACAGCGATGTCACTGTACAGGGATAATAAACGCAGCGATGTCACTGTACAGACATAATAAACACAGCGATGTCACTGTACAGGGATAATAAACACAGTGATGTCACCGTACAGGGATAATAAACACAGTGATGTCACCGTACAGGGATAATAAACACAGTGATGTCACCGTACAGAGATAATAAACACAGTGATGTCACAGTACAGAGATAATAAACACAGTGATGTCACCGTACAGGGATAATAAACACAGTGATGTCACAGTACAGAGATAATAAGCACAGTGATGTCACAGTACAGAGATAATAAACACAGTGATGTCACTGTACAGGGATAATAAACACAGTGATGTCACAGTACTGGGATAATACACACAGTGATGTCATTGTACAGGGATAATAAACACAGTGATGTCACCGTACAGGGATAATAAACACAGTGATGTCACCGTACAGGGATAATAAACACAGTGATGTCAAAGTCCAGGGATAATACACACAGTGATGTCACTGTACAGGGATAATAAACCTCAGATCAACACATTGTGCCCCCATCAGACCTCAAATCAGCGTCTTGTTCCCCCATCAGACCTCAGGTCAGCGTCTTGTGCCCCCATCAGACCTCAGATCAGCGTCTTTTACCCCCATCAGACCTCAGATCAACACAATGTGCCTCCATCAGACCTCAGGTCAGCGTCTTGTGCCCCCATCAGACCTCAGGTCAGCGTCTTGTGCCCCCATCAGACCTCAGGTCAGCATCTTGTGCCCCCATCAGACCTCAGGTCAGCGTCTTGTGCCCCATCAGACCTCAGGTCAGCGTCTTGTGCCTCCATCAGACCTCAGGTCAGCGTCTTGTGCCCCCATTAGACCTCAGGTCAGCGTCTTGTGCCCCCATCAGACTTCAGGTCAGCGTCTTGTGCCCCCATCAGACCTCAGATCAACACAATGTGCCCCCATCAGACCTCAGGTCAGTGTCTTGTGGCCCCCCTCAGACCTCAGGTCAGCGTCTTGTGGCCCCCCTCAGACCTCAGATCAGCGTCTTGTGCCCCCATCAGACCTCAGATCAACACAATGTGCCCCCATCAGACCTCAGGTCAGTGTCTTGTGGCCCCCCTCAGACCTCAGGTCAGCGTCTTGTGGCCCCCATCAGACCTCAGATCAGCGTCTTTTACCCCCATCAGACCTCAGATCAACACAATGTGCCTCCATCAGACCTCAGGTCAGCGTCTTGTGCCCCCCTCAGACCTCAGGTCAGCGTCTTGTGGCCCCCATCAGACCTCAGATCAGCGTCTTTTACCCCCATCAGACCTCAGATCAACACAATGTGCCTCCATCAGACCTCAGGTCAGCGTCTTGTGCCCCCATCAGACCTCAGGTCAGCGTCTTGTGCCCCCATCAGACCTCAGGTCAGCATCTTGTGCCCCCATCAGACCTCAGATCAACACAATGTGTCCCCATCAGACCTCAGGTCAGCGTCTTGTGCCTCATCAGACCTCAGGTCAGCGTCTTGTGCCCCCATCAGACCTCAGGTCAGCGTCTTGTGCCTCCATCAGACCTCAGGTCAGCGTCTTGTGCCCCCATCAGACCTCAGGTCAGCATCTTGTGCCCCCATCAGACCTCAGGTCAGCGTCTTGTGCCCCCATCAGACCTCAGATCAACACAATGTGCCCCCATCAGACCTCAGGTCAGTGTCTTGTGGCCCCCTCAGACCTCAGGTCAGCATCTTGTGGCCCCCCTCAGACCTCAGATCAACACAATGTGCCCCCATGTGCCCCCATCAGACCTCAGGTCAGCGTCTTGTGCCCCCCTCAGACCAGCGTCTTGTGGCCCCCCTCAGACCTCAGATCAGCCCACCCAGCCACTTTAAAAAAAGCATACTTACCTGTTCTGGCTGCCGCTGTCCTCAGGCTCCCCGCTCCACTGTGTACCCTGCCGGCGCGCACTATGACCTGACGCTGCGTCAGGTCATAGTGCGCGCTGGCAGAGAACACAGTGGAGCGCGGAACCTGAGGACAGTGGCGGCCAAAACAGGTAAGTATGCTTTTTTTAAAGTGGCTGGGTGGGCTGATCTGAGGTTTGAGGGGGGCGCGGGGCCTGGAGCAGTAGCTCCAGGTGCTCCAATTATAATCTGGCCCTGGCAGCGCGGCAGATATTAGAACATGGCAACCGCATTAAAGTGATGCGCGCGCCATGTTCTATGTATCGGACGGCAAGAAAACTCGGAATCGAGCTTCGGTCCCGAACTTGGTACCAAAACCGTACCGAGTTTTCGATATATCGTGCCACACTACTTTCAACTACCTCACCCCCCGACACCTGTGTCTCGCCATTGTCCACCACCTCCTCAGACAACACTGGTAAATCCCCACTGTCAGCACACTGAGACTGCAAAAGGTCTTGCGAATTGGGGCAGAGAATGTTCTGGGGTAGCACATCAGAGAAGGGGTGACTATGGGGTTCCAGGGAGTACGTGACCACATGCAATCTCCATCCAAAAAGTCATACTGAGGCTCACCACCATGCTTTACACTGCAAACTTATTGAAAGACAGACAATCAGGGGTTCACCGCCAGGTTGTCAGGCAGCATTTTTAAGTGGGTCACCATTACCGTGTCCCTGAAAATTGCCTTGGGGTCATCACCAGACTATTGGCCAGATTTAGAAAAAAAGGTGCAATTAGGGAGCCTCAGAGGCATCCCTACATGCTGCCCCCTGGTGTTTCCTATCCATTTCCAAGGTGTTTCCATCTTTTTCTGAGGTTTTCACATGTTGGGGCAAACTTGACTGTGCAGAACCTTTGGCCCCTGCAAAAATATTCGGGTCTCCCATAGACTTTAATGGGATTCGTGATTCGGCTCGAACCCACGAATCCCGCGGAAGATTCGGGCCGATTTCAGAATCCCCGAATATTTTAGGATTCGATAAACTCTAATCAAGACAATCAATGTGTGGTCATTATTATGTTGTTTTTTTGTAACTACAGTTGCCAATAATTGGTGTAGACTTGTCTACAAAGATTTTATTTTCTGAAAACAATGACGTATCATTTATGCCATAAATGATCATGTCGATGGGTCTAAGGAAGTGGAACAGAACAAATCATCTATTTAGCCTGTTGTTGTTGGTAGTTAGTTATGGTAAAAAGCAAAGTGGAGCTTATGCTTCTACTAACTGTGGAAAATAAGTTATACCTTGAATTTGCAATATCCTCTGATTGTCCTTGCTGTATATAGCTACAATCTTAAATAATAATAATAATAATAATAATAATAATAATAATAATATTTAAATAAACATATTTTTTATTGTCCCCATCCCAACTTGTAGCATCATAAAGGTTGTTGTGTCAGCCAGAAGTAAGAGTCTCTAGGCAGGTCTATGAGACCCTTGAAGAGAGTCTCATATACTTATATAAAGAATATTACTTCAGAGTGTTTCTTTAAGTTCAGCTACAAAGTTGGATTTTTTACAATTTGCGTGTTGAGGTCACAACAAATGTGCGAGTTGGCCTTAGTTGTGATGCGTGTAGGCACAGCACATGACCATTAAAGCTATTGATTGACAGCTGCAATGTGCTTGTAGGTTGCACATCTGAATTCCTGTCTAGCAGGGACTGAAAGCGGAAGAGAAGGGAGCTTAGTGCTGAACATGCAATACTGTTTGCAAATTTTTTTGTTTTAACTGCTGTAATTGTTTTATTTTTTTAATTTTTTTTATTTTGAATCCTTTATTTGTTTTAAATTCTTACAAAACATGAAAAAAATACAATAGCAAAAGAAAGAGGAGAGAGAGAAGAAAAAAAAGGGCTCTACCAAAAGGACCAAATTTTGAGCACCATAGCTCAGTCTTATTCTGAGATTTATACCTTATTTTTTTGTAGGCTTTAACTTTAATGACCAGGTTAATCCAGTTATTAAGATCTAGGGGACATCTAGCCATCCACCCCCGTGCAATGATAACCCTAGCCAACATAAACACTATATTGATGAATCGAAATTTATAAGCTGAACCCCGTGGCCTCTTTATATCCCCCAAAATAGCGACTTGAGGATTAAATGGCGGCTGAACCCCAGTTTTATTGTCAATGGTACTATAAACCCCATGCCAGAATACCTGAACTTGATGCCAGTTCCAACATAGGTGTAAAAAATCAGCAAAATCATGGTCGCCTCTAGGACAACTCGAGTTAGACTTCCCTTACATCCTAGCCAGACGAACGGGGGACAAATAAAGCCGATGTATGAAATGGAATTGTATCAGCTTATAGTTGGCATTGATTGAACAACAACTCATATTCCGATAGATCCTATCCCAGTTATCCTGGGAAAGATCAAGGACGTCCCTCTGCCATCTCTGCTGACCAGGGAAAGAGGCCCGGCCAGCCATGTCCACAATCAGCCCCCAATAAATATTAGCCAAACAAATCTTTCTACCATCCCCTACATTTACTAACAAATCAATTAATTCATTGTGTTTTACCATGAATAACATTATCCTGCCCGTTACCACAAAGGCAGAATATACCTGCCTATATCTTAACACCCTCTACCTGCAAAATCTCCTCATATGAAAGGAGGTTCCCATCCTTAAACACCGGAATAATGTAATTTATACCTGACCTTTTCCAGAACGTGTCTTGAAATAAACTCAAAAATTCACTCAAATGTGCAATACCCCCATATTGGAGTAAACTTTAGTGAAGAAGAAATTCCTAAAAATTGTTTTAAATTATCCCATAACTTAACAAGAAGGCTGGCCATGGCATGGCAGGCAAGGCTCCCTCCCCTGTCCAGCTGTCCAGACTCAAGTAAATAAAAAATGCCAACATATCCAGATTTACTATCTCTTTTAAAACGGGATCAGAATGCCAATCTGTAATCCATAGTAATTGAGCAGACAAATAGTAACCTTTAAAAAAAGGCACTCCCAAACCGCCTAAACTGTCTGGATAGAAAAGATATTTGATTTTCATTCTAACCCATTTTCTCCCCCACATTAACTCATTTAACAACCTGTCAATGAGAGAAAACGTACAATTATCAATCCAGACTGGGGCAGCCCTAAACATGTAAAGAAATTGAGGGAGAACAACCATTTTAATAAGTTAAATCCTGTCAGCCATTGACTTTTTTTTAAACTATTACAGCCTGCCTGTCCATCTGAAAAGGGGTTTCCAGTCTTGGAGCCCTTTAATGTAAATTTAGTCACTGTACATTATAAACCTATAGTGAGGTGAGGTTATTGTTGCTTCAGATATTTTGGCATTAAAAAGTAATGCTCATGAAACGTTTCATAGATATGCAACATTTTGGATAGTTCTTACTTTTTTCCAGTTTTAAAAATGCAAAAAACAGTAAGTAGGGTTTACAGGAGGATGCATCATCTCTAATTGTTCAACATATTAATTAATTCTGAAACCAGAAAATGGTATCAATTTTAATAGAATTGTACACTGAGGAGGCACAGATTTCAAAATGTGACACATTTATTAAGAGGTGTGTATATTTTTAATAATTTTGGTGTAATTAACTTCAACAAGGCTTAATGTTACAGGCTTAATAAAAGGAGGCATAGCAGTTACAGTGCCTTGCAAAAGTATTCGGCCCCCTGGAACTTTTCAACCTTTTGCCACATTTCAGGCTTCAAACAAAAAGATATAACATTTTAAATTTTTGGTGAAGAATAAACAAGTGGGTCACAATTGTGAAGTGGAACAAAATTTATTGGATCATTTAAACTTTTTTTGTAATAATAAAGCTGAAAAGTGGGGCGTGCAAAATTATTCGGCCCCCTTGCATTAATACTTTGCTGCGCCACCTTTTGCTGCGATTACAGCTGCAAGTCCCGTGGGGTATGTCTCTATTAGTTTTGCACATCTAGAGACTGAAATTATTGCCCATTCTTCCTTGCAAGACAGCTCGAGCTCTTTGAGGTTGGATGGAGAGCATTTGTGAAGTGCAGTTTTCAGCTCTTTCCACATATTCTCAATAGGATTCAGGTCTGGACTTTCACTTGGCCATTCTAAGACCTGGATATGTTTATTTTGTAACCATTCCATTGTAGATTTTGCTTTATGTTTGGGATCATTGTCTTGTTGGAAGATAAATCTCTGTCCTAGTCTCAGGTCTTTTGCAGACTCTAGAGATGAGCGAATCATTAAAAAAAATATTCACCGAACATTCGCCGAAGTTTTAATAAGATTCGTATATTCGACGAATAGATTCGTTGTATTTGCATACACAATATACGTTATTATGTGCTATTAGCGAACATTCGCGCACTAATAACGAACATTCATTTAAAAAATGTACGCAACTTCTTAGAAGACGTATGCAAATAGCGTACGAATACTCAGCGTACTATTGTCTGCGCAATTACGTAATACGCAGGCACGCACAATGAGAGACTGTGGCGTGCACTCCTCAGAGGCAGAGCGAATATTCAAAAATGGCATCCAGGCGATCCTCATCATTTAGCTCTGAAGAGCTGAAATTCCTGATCCGGCTGATGGACAGAGAGGATTACATTGGCACACACCGCCATCCAAACCAGCATAAGAAGGAGGTGATCCAGCAGGGGATCCAAGGCCTGCGCCATCGTTTTCACACCGTGCGGACCCGGGCCAGATCCAGTGGAAATGGTCTGATGTGAAATTCAAATGCCCAGAGCGGCTTAATGAGATCCGCGCAAAGATACGGCAGGGTGAGTAACAAAATATTTGATAAGTAAAAACATGTAAAAAAATTAGTGTACTGTTTTGTATATATACCAGCAGTCACTGCGAATAATGAAACAAAGTATAGAAGGACAACGTGGTTGTGCGTAGTGCGCTGCAGTAATTTTGTTTCATGCTAGGCAACGCCTCTAACTCTCGACCCAAACAACTTAAGTGAAGGTATTCTAGTCATTATTTTTAATGGTGCTGGCCGTTCTCCCGTTTGTGTCATGCAAATGCACTAGTTCGAAAGAAAGTACCCTTATATGCCCCTTCATAGTTAGCGCTTCCTCCTCCTACACACAGACTTAAAGACGTGCCCATGCTGCAGCTACTGTCAGTGGGCGATTTCCAAAGTATTCCTACCGCACCGTGTTAACAATATAAAGAAAGTTATTGCGACGATAAAGTTATCTATTTCCATAAATACCTTTTTAGAAGAAAGAAATATGATATGCCCCCCTCTCACACCCATAATATCTTAATAGTAGTATGTGTTAGTATTAAAAAGAGTCATCATTAGAGATGAGCGAGCATGCTTGTCCGAGCTTGGTGCTCGTTCGAGCATTAGGGTACTCGTAAGTACTCGCTGCTCGGACGAGTATCTTGCCATGCTCGAGGAAATGGCAACTTCCGCATCGTGCTTTTTTGGTGCCTAAAAACACAGCCAATCACAAGCCAGGAGACTCTGCGTACCACCCAGCATCACGTGGGGCCCTTACATGTCGATAGCAGGGGTTGGCTGGCCTGATCAGGTGACCCTGGAATATACTACCGACTGGCCGCGGTGCTCAGCTCAGATGCCGTCTGGATGTCGTTAGGGATAAAGCTGCTGCCTTTCAGGGACAGTGTTAGGGCCTGCATTTAGTTGTCTGTTAGGCAGGGATCACCCACAAAGAACCCAACAGCCCTTCTAAGGGCTAGAAGACATTTTTTTTTTTTTTTTAGTCACTTGTCTGGCTGGCACTAGTAGTGCAGCTATCGCCATGTATAACCCCCTTTTATTTTTTTATGTTATATCTCAGTGATACAAATCCATTGCACAAAGCAGTGTTGAACCATTCTGTGTGTCACAGTTCAGTACACTCACTATTTTCTGTCCAGGTGACACTTTCTGTATGTCACCGAATACAACCAAGTCATTTGCTGCCTGTCACGTGTATGGCTTCCTCCAAAAAATCTCTGTGCGACATTTGTCTGGGTCGCAGTCTAAATAGCTACCATCAGTAGGGTGTCAGTTAGCTCTAAGATAGTTTCTGCATGTCACGTTCCCAAAAAAACAAAAATACAAAAAAATATAGAAAAAAAATTAGATTTTTGTTGTTTTAGCTGAGTGATACAAATCCATTTCACACAGCTGCGTGTAACCTTTCTGTGTGACACAGTTCAGCATACTCACTCTAAACCGTATATACTGTCCAGGTGACACTTTCTGTACGTCACAAAATACAACTAAGTCACCTGCTACCTGTCACGTATATATAGCTTGATCCCAAAAATCTCTGTGCGAAATTTGTCTGGGTCGCAGCAGTCTAAATAGCCACCGTCATTAGGGTGTCAGTCAGCTGTACGATAGTTTCTGCATGTCACGTTCCCAAAAAAACAAAACTAAAAGAAAAAAATATTTAAAAAAATTGAAAAAAAAAATTTTTTTGTTGTTTTAGCTGAGTGATACAAATCCATTTCACACAGCTGCATGTGACCTTTCTGTGTGACACAGTTCAGCATACTCGCTCCAAACTGTATATTCTGTCCAGGTGACACTTTCTGTACGTCACAAAATACAACCAAGTCTACTGCTACCTGTCACGTATATATAGCTTGATCCTAAAAATCTCTGTGCGACATTTGTCTGGGTCGCAGCAGTCTAAATAGCCACCGTCATTAGGGTGTCAGTCAGCTGTACGATAGTTTCTGCACGTCACGTTCCCAAAAAAACAAAACTAAAAAAAAATATTAAAAAAAAAAATAGAAAAAAAATAATTTTTTTTGTTGTTTTAGCTGAGTGATACAAATCCATTTCACACAGCTGCGTGTAACCTTTCTGTGTGACACAGTTCAGCATACTCACTCCAAACTGTATATACTGTCCAGGTGACACTTTCTGTACGTCACAAAATTAAACCAGACTGAACAAGTTTGTGGGTTTCAGTACACCAGGCCCATTTATTTTATTTTTTTTATAGAATACAATTATATACAGAAAATGTGGAACCCAAGGGCTAAGGTTCGAGGACGAGGACGAGGGCGTGGGCAGTCAATTACTGCAGGAGGCAGAGGCCATGGTCCTGGGCAGGGTGAGACAGTACCTGCTGATGAGGGAGCTGTGGAACGCCGCAGAGCTACACTCCCTAGCTTCATGTCTCAACTTACAGGGACACATGGTAGAGGACTGTTGAAACCACAACAGTGCGAACAGCTGATCTCATGGATTGCGGACAATGCTTCAAGTAATTTGTCCACCAGTCAGTCTTCCACGCAGTCCACCCACGTTACCCAAGGGAGCACTCCTATGGCTCCTCCACCTCAACCTCCTTCCCCCCAGTCTGCCCCCTCCCAGGAAAATTTGGAATGCGATCCGGCATACTCTCAGGAACTGTTTTCTGGACCCTTCCCAGAGTCACAAACCACTTCTCAGGTTGCTGCTGACCTCTTTCCCGATGCCCAAGTGTTCCAACTGTCGCAGTCTGTGGGTGATGATAATGATAATGACAATGTTGAGTTAGTGGAAGAAGTTTGTAAAGAGGTGTCGGACGATGAGGAGACACGGTTGTCAGACAGTGGTGAAGTTGTTGTAAGGGGAGGAATTCCGAGGGGGGAGAAGACTGAGGAATCGGAGGATGACGAGGTGACTGACCCGAGCTGGGTTGATATGCCGAGTGAAGACAGTGCTTCTGAGGCGGAGGCGAGTGCTGCACCAGAACAGGTTGTAAGAGGCAGTGGTTTGGCCAGAGGGAGAAGCAGGGCCAGAGCTGGTGCATCAGCAGCAACTGTTTCACGTAGTGAAGCTCCCGTGGTGAGGCCTAGATGTTTGCAAGTCTGGAGGTTCTTTAAAGAAAGTGAGGATGACCGACGGACTGTGGTGTGCAACCTGTGCCACACCAGGATCAGCAGGGGTGCAACCACTGCTAGCCTATTCACCACCAGCATGCGCAGGCATATGAGTGCTAAACACCCCACTCAATGGAACCAAGGCCGTTCACCACCTCCTGCGGGTCACACCACTGCTCCTTCCCCTGTGTCACTCGCTGCCTCTGCTAGTCAACCCCCTGCGTCACTCGCTGCCTCTGCTAGTCAACCCCCTGCGTCACTCGCTGCCTCTGCTAGTCAACCCCCTGCCCAGGACCCTGGCACGAGCGCCTCCCGCCGGAAAACCACACCTTCGCCTCAACAATCCTCCACAGTGTCCACCAACGTGTCCCAGCGCAGCGTTCAGCTGTCTTTACAGCACACGCTGGAGCGCAAGAGGAAATACAGTTCCACCCACCCACATGCCCAAGCCCTCAACGTCCACATCTCCAAATTGCTTAGCCTGGAGATGTGGACCGGAGACCGAGGCCTTTCGCAATCTCATGGAGGTGGCTGCCCCTCGGTATTCCGTCCTCAGCCGCCACTATTTTTCCCGATGTGCCGTCCCAGCCCTACACCAGCACGTGTCGGAGAACATCATCTGTGCCCTGACCAACGCTGTTTCTGAGAAGGTCCACCTAACCACGGACACGTGGACAAGTGCTGCCGGGCAGGGACACTATATCTCACTGACGGCACATTGGGTTAACTTGGTGGAGGCTGGGACAGAGAATGACCCTGGGGCCGCTCATGTACTGCCCACACCGAGGATTGCGGGGCCTACCTCGGTCACGGTCTCTCAGACGTACTATGCCTCCTCCTCCGACCCCTCCTCCTTCTCCACTGAATTACCATCCGTGGGCATGGCGCCTTCAGTCGGTAGCTCTAGGCGCAGCAGCAGTGCCGTGGGTAAGCGCCAGCAGGCGGTGCTCAAACTGCTGAGCTTAGGTGACAAAAGGCACACCGCCCAAAAGCTGTTACAGGGCATCACGGCGCAGACCGATCTGTGGCTGGCACCGCTGAACCTCAAGCCAGGCATGGTTGTGTGTGACAACGGGCGTAACCTGGTTGCGGCTCTGCAACTCGGCAGAATGACACATGTGCCATGCCTGGCCCACGTGTTCAATCTAATACTTCAGCGGTTCCTCAATACATACCCCAATCTGTCTGATTTGCTCACCAAGGTGCGCCGCATCTGTGCGCATTTCCGAGAGTCGAACACAGATGCTGCCACTCTCAGGGCAGCGCAGAGCCGCCTACAACTGCCCGCTCACCGACTGTTGTGCGACGTGCCCACGAGATGGAATTCCACATTAAACATGTTATCCAGAGTTTACCAGCAGCGCAGAGCGATTGTAGACTGCCAGATGTCATCTTCCACCTGAACTGGTAGTCAGGTCTCTCAGATTCCTCAAGTCTACAATGAGGAGTGGACGTGGATGTCTGATATCTGCCAGGTGTTGAGCAACTTTGAGGAGTCAACACAGATGGTCAGCGGTGATGCCGCCATTATCAGCCTCACCATCCCCCTGCTTTGCCTGTTGAAAAACTCACTGCTCACCATCAAGTCGGATGCTTTGCGCTTGTCACAAGAGACGGTGGAGGAAGATACGTCGCTTGATAGCCAGAGCACCCTCCGTTCTGTTTCTCAGCACGTATCGGAGGAGGGGGATGAGGATGAGGAGGAAGAGGAGGAGAATGTCGGCGAGACAGTAGAGGGTACCAGTGCTCAGTCCTTAACTCTTGAGCGTGTATGGGCTGAAGAGGAGGACTTGGAGGAGGAGGAGGAGGAAATGGAGAGTCAGGCCAGTGAGGAGAGGGAATTCTTACGTGTTGGGACTCTGGCACACATGGCAGACTTCATGTTAGGCTGCCTTTCCCGTGACCCTCGAGTTAGAAGAATTTTTTCAAACACCGATTACTGGGTGTTCACTCTCCTGGACCCACGGTATAAGCAGAACCTTTCCACTCTCATCCCTGCAGAGGAAAGGAGTATGAGAGTGAATAGATATCAACAGGCCCTGGTGCACAAGCTGAAACAATTCTTCCCATCTGACGCCGCTAGCGGCAGAGGGCATGGTTCTGTGGGCCAAGTAGCGGGGGAGAGGAGGCGAGCAGGCAGCTTGTCCAGCACTGGCAGGGGAACGCTCTCCAAGGCCTTTGCCACTTTTATGTCACCCCAGCAAGACACTGTCACCTGTCCCCAGTCTAGGCAGAGTAGGGGGGAGCTGTACAGAAAGATGGTGAGGGAGTACCTGTTGGAGCCAACATGGAATATGCCCCATTTGAACATATGAAATGTAACTCAGCAGATATGCATCATGAACTGAGATTGAAGGGAGCAGCTGAGGTTCTGTGGGAGAATTAGCATTCTCCAGGTGGCCTTTGTCATAAACCTGAAATAGCCCCTTTGTTGTGCATGAAGCTGCTGGGATCAAACAGATGCTATCAGGAAGCAGTTGAATGGACCTTTGCTCACACCCTGATGATAATCTGCAAGCCATCCTGTAGATCTATTGTTACTAAGACCATTTACAGCCCCTGCGTAAGGCAGAGAAAACAGCCCTGCGGAGCCGTACACAGTAGATCAAAGCCGGCTGTTGTCACGCCTTGAGGGACAAACGCAGCTCAATCCCAGAAGGTCACAAGAGGGGCAAGGACTGAGTCACAGAGCGAGAGCGCCACCTGCAGGAAGATGACAGCCAGCTCACTGGAATGTGGGAGGTCACCGATATCGCGTTACTGCCTACTGATTGGAGGAACTGTAATAAAGAAGGACGGCGTTACCGGAGTCAGGGGTGGAACTGTGGGTGTGTGTTGGTGTGGATGTGACTTCTGTTCATATAAATATAGGGCCTTGTTGCATGGTAGATATAGCTTCTAGGGATATAGCTTATAGGAATATAGATAATGTATATGTCTTTCTGTTAATGCTTATGTTATTCCCAGTATAGGACATTGGAGGAAGGTCTTGCTATTGGCTATTTACTCTGCTTGGTACTTTGTAGCCTTGTTTTATTTCATTAAACCTTTAATTCCTTTTGAAGCCTGGACGCCTTATTGTCTGGAGAGTGTAGGCTAGGATAGGCAGCAGAAACCGGATTCTACATTTGGCACCCCATTGGATCGTGGAAATCCAAGTCTACGAAGAACCCAGGAAGATCCAATCTGCCCTATTCAAGCTCCAGGAGAACCAAGAGGGATATCCGATAAAGAGACCAATCTTCAAGGAGAAGAACGGGAAGCGA
>ONZH01015729.1:0-55776 GCA_900303285.1 Rhinella marina
GGGGCACTATTACTAACAAGTGCACTCTGGCAGAGAATTATTAGTTGGGACTTTGGGGGCACTATTACTGTGGGGGGCACTATTACTGTGGGGGGCACTATTACTGTGGGGGCACCCTGGCACAGTATCAGCGCAGTTATTTCTGGGGAGTGTTATGTTTACACTATTACGGAACACTATTTGCTGGGCGCAGTTATTTTAGGACACTGTGTAAACTAAGATTTTTTTTTTTCAAACTGCAGAGATGAGAAATGGCTGAAAAATGGCGTCTGGTCTGAAAGGAGAAGATGAGGAAAGAGAAGATCTACATCTGAAGAGACGTCACTGGATGTAAGAGGTATGAGGCTCTGTATTATACTGGATGTAAGAGGTATGAGGTGTTGTATTATACTGGATGTAAGAGGTATGTGCGCTATATTAGGTTACATTTCAATATAGAAAGCTATAAATACAGTGCAGAGATATATAGTGTGATATAGGACAGTATAGAGAGCTATAAATATATATATATACTGTCCTACTCTATATATCTCTGCACTGTATTTATAGCTCTCTATACAGTCCTATATCACTCTATATATCTCTACACTCTATTTATAGCTCTATACTGTATGACGTTAGTACTGTCACTCGGGGGGGGGGGGGCGCCAAGAGAAAGTTTCGCACAGGGCGCCATCTACCCTAAGGCCGGCCCTGGTTCCCGATAATTGACCTGTGTAAATATGTCGCCAATCAGCCGATCATCGAGTCAAAGCGTCATCTATGAAGCACCTAAACTCATTAATACTGGCCAGCATATCGTCCTGCTGTCCATACTACAGTACGCCAAGGCGTGCAGCATCCAGCCCAATGTGCAAAATCCACATATTCCACTAACCTTTGAACTTTTTGATGCCCTTTTGAGGTACAGCCCCCTCTTTAGATGTATCAATCCGGACACCCTACCATTGAGCTCTGAAGTGGATGGGTCAGCAGGTTCCAGACAAGAAGATGCTATCATGTTCCTCGCCTGTTATAGTATCTTGGCAATAGTTAGCCTGTTAAGCTCCCTGGTGGCTAACGTATTTAAGTATCCCAGTACACAAGTAAATGGGTTATTAGGAAACGTCATCTGATATATTCTATAAATCAGAGCCAGTACTCCCTGCCAAAACCCATGTAATATCGGACAATGCCAGAACACATGCATCAAATCAGCAGGAGAGGCTGTACACCTCACACATTGTACTCTTATCCTATGTAAAAAAGGCTGGCATACGATACACTCTATATTTGAGATAAACTATATACTGGACTCAATTGAAGTCGCTGGATCTGCGCAAGTATATGGTTCCAGACATCAGTGAGACCTTCTCCCACGACAACCTAAGAACTTCCATAGCAGTTTTCCATAAATCAAAGATATAAGCCCCCTAAAGCAGTGATTTTCAACCAGTGTGCCTCCAGCTGTTGCAAAACTACAACTCCCACCATGCCCTTCTGTAGGCTGATAGCTGTAGGCTGCCTGGCATGATGGGAGTTGTAGTTTTGCAACAGCTGGAGGCACACTGGTTGAAAATCACTGCCCTAAAGGACGTAACTTCAGATAACATATATATGAAAATGGCTGATTGAGAGGATGGATCTCACCTTATTTTGAGCCTCTAAGGCACGTCTCATTAGTACGTAGCAGTAGAAAGATTTACGAGGGAGTGTAAACTCCTCCTGTAGTTGGGAGAAAGACTTAAGTTTACCATCCATGTACAATTAAACCAGTTTGGTAAGTCCCTGTGAACGCCATGTCTCATATACAGGTATTTTGCAAATGTCATGGAACTGGTTATTGTCCGTAAAGGTGTGCATGGCAAACTACCCACTACACCCATCAGGAGTTTGCTTTTTTCCCAAACCTTATATATAAGGCGTAATATGGGCATTGTCCCTACACATACCAGGAAAAACATCTGTCTCCAATCTACAAAACAAGGGTCTTGAACCCACAGTATGTTCAATGATACGAACACTGGCTTCTGAGCTATGGGTCTTACCCCAGTGGTGCCACTAAATAGTAGAGCCACATATTAGGGATTGCTAACCCACCCGCAGCAACAGGCAGTAACAATTTTTCAAGATTAATTCTAGGGATATGAAAAAGTCTGTTTGCTCTTTAAAAGATATGGGACGGGATCCATACCGGGGAGCTATGGAGGAAATAAAGTAACGGGGGCATAAGTATCATCTTTATCAGATTTGCCCTACCTATTATATAAAATTTTTTCCAGGCAGCGATCTTAATCTGCCATCTATCCAGAAGAGGGGCGATATTCAGACCTATAAAATCCTTGGCCTTTATGGACACCAGGACTCCCAGGTATTTAAAGGGATTCTGTCACCAGGATTTGGCCTATAAAGTTATTCACACTACCGGATTGTGCTCATTGCGGTGAATGTAAAAAAGTTATTCTTATTGATCCCAGAGATGTATTTTATGTAAAAAAATCATTTTTTGTGATATGCAAATTACTTACATAAGGAGCCCAAGGGGATGTGCCCACCTCATTATTATTCACTGCAGATCTTCAAGCAGCCTTCCTCCGGCACCAACGTAATCCCGCGCAGGCGCATGCGCACTGATCTCCTTGATGCCGATGCCAGTAGCCCTCACGGGCGCAGACTGCTTGAGGTACTGCGCCTGTGCGGGATTACGCTGGTGTCGGGGGAAGGCTGCTTGAAGATTTGCAGTGAATAATAATGAGGTGGGCGGTGCTGGGCTCCAACAGCGCTGGGCACATCCCCTTGGGCTCCTTATGTAAGTAATTTGCATATCACAAAAAACATCTCTGGGATCAATAAGAATAACTTTTTTACATTCACCGCAATGAGCACAATCCGGTAGTGTGAATAACTTTATAGGCCAAATTCTGGTGACAGAATCCCTTTAAATGAAGAAGCTCTATTATTGCCTGTCGGCTCGTGTAAATGGGGCTTTATTCCATGAATTTTGAGGCTTATATCTCCATGTACTAAGAACCTTATTCTACCCAAGGGTGTGGTTTATGTAAATTTACATAGAAAAAGGCCGTTTCATATAAATGGGAATTATCAGATATCTCTCATCTCCCATGAATGAGCAGATGACTTTGTGAGTGCTCATGTAGATGATTACGGTAGTGTAAGCTTGTGCTCTTTTCCTGTTCTATAGTGTTCTAAGTCAAGTATCCCCTAACTCAGGGATGCTCAACCTGCGGCCCTACAGCTATTGCAAAACTACAACCCCCAGCATGCCCTAATAGCTGTAGGCTGTCCAGGCATGCTGGGAATTGTAGTTTTGCTACATCTGGAGGGCCGCATGTTGGGCATCCCTACCCTAACTCAAAACATTACAAAAGTGCCCTTGAATCTGTGATCATACCCTTTGCTCCTTACTAAAAGCATAGCATAAGACCACTTACTACAAGTGCACCTTAGAGACATGGTATGTACCCTGTAAGACAGGACTGGAATGGTAAACTGCCTTTCTGGGCTTATTCCTGGTGGGCTTATCGGTCAGTGGGCTACAATCCATGTCAAAGGTAACACTGCGATGACAGTTCTAAATTATTAATGCAGCTTTAAGGCTTGAAGGGGTGAAGGACCTACAGTGATATTATGATCTCATGACTTAAGGTCCGCGCACCTAATGTTGCTCAGCCAGAGTTTGGAGACTAGGTGCAGAAGAGGTGAGAGAATGCTAGGAGAGCTCCCCTGGCACTCTCCCTCCCGCTTCCTTCATTATCTGTGATCTTTTAAGTCTGGGAGAGGAGGGAATACTTAAAGTGTTGTTGTTAGGGAGGAAGGGGTTTTTGGGAGATAATCTTGCTGTCAAAGGGTGAAGGGTGGGAAGGAACAATGATGTCAATGGGGCATGGGTGAGATGGAGGACAATGCTGCAGTCAGTAGGCCAGGGGTAAGAAGGGGACAATGCTGCTGTTAAATAGGGGAAGGATAAGTAGGGGGACAATGCTGTAGCAAGTAGGGGTGGAATAGTTGAAATGCTGCTGCCTGTGGGGATGAGGAAGATATTTTGCACTGCATTGTGTTATATTGCCCTGCCAGGGAGTATTTTGTGCTGCACAGTGCAGATAGAAGCATTTGGCTAGTGCTGCTCAAGGTAATATGTACACTATGCAGCAGTAGTTTTGCGTGGCACAGTAGTATTTGTTTGCTGATGAGGCCCAGGAATCACCATGATGTGGCTAGTGAAGCTTGAGTAGATCTAGATCTATTATATTTAGGGATGAGCGAATCGACTTTGGATGAAGTATCGGAAGTCGATTCACTCATCCCTAATTATATTTAAAGTGATCGCAAATACTTGTGGCAGACTGAAAAAGTGGCGCCTGACTCTGACTGGCTCTATGTTCCACTTTTATTTTTCTTCTTGTGTTAATGGTGTGATTGACATATTTAAGGGATTGTTGAGGAGCGTGACAAAGAAAACGTGCATTGTGTGCCACTATTTTTCTGCCATATGTCGGTGGGGGCGCTATTGTGTATTGACTGAATAGGTTTGTTTGACAGGGCTGCTTTTTAATCTCAGTCTGTGTCCGCCCTGAGGTATATGTACCACCATGCATTAGCCACTGAAAACGACTTCAGAAATGTTCCTGTATTTTAATAAAATATTCACTTTTATCTGTGAATATTGACTGTGCGGAAGCTGAAATGCTCTTACACAACTATAGTTCTTGTGCTACAGAAAATGTGTGTTTGGAATGGTTTCCTAGCTATAGAGATAAGCCTACATTTACTAAGATAAAAGTATAAGGAAACAAATAGCAGCTTGTCACACAGTGCGCTAAATCACTCCAGTAATAGACCTTATCTTCTTCATCTGTAATGTACTTTTCTTCTAGTATACAGCAAGATTACATGTAAACATACAGCCTACAGAATGGCCCTTAACAACCTGTTCAGATTAAAGGGCCATACCAGGACTAAAAAATACCAGACACAATCTATGGACAGACATGGCACTACTGTAGTTCTGGGGAAAAAACTGTTCCTTTTTCTTGTAGTTCAGGACAACACATTTGAAAAAACATTATACAAAATGAGAGTAATGAAAAGTGTGTATATATATATATATATATATATATATATATATATATATTCAGTACAGACCAAAAGTTTGGACACACCTTCTCATTCAAAGAGTTTTCTGTATTTTCATGACTATGAAAATTGTAGAGTCACACTGAAGGCATCAAAACTATGAATTAACACATGTGGAATTATATACTTAACAAAAAAGTGTGAAACAACTGTAAATATGTCTTATATTCTAGGTTGTTCAAAGTAGCCACCTTTTGCTTTGATTACTGCTTTGCACACTCTTGGCATTCTCTTGATGAGCTTCAAGAGGTAGTCACCTGAAATGGTATTCCAACAGTCTTGAAGGAGTTCCCAGAGATGCTTAGCACTTGTTGGCCCTTTTGCCTTCATTCTGCGGTCCAGCTCACCCCAAACCATCTCGATTGGGTTTAGGTCTGGTGACTGCGGAGGCCAGGTCATCTGGCGTAGCACCCCATCACTCTCCTTTTTGGTCAAATAGCCCTTACACAGCCTGGAGGTGTGTTTGGGGTCATTGTCCTGTTGATAAAAAAATGATGGTCCAACTAAACGCAAACCGGATGGAATAGCATGCCGCTGCAAGATGCTGTGGTAGCCATGCTGGTTCAGTATGCCTTCAATTTTGAATAAATCCCCAATAGTGTCACCAGCAAAGCACCCCCACACCATCACACCTCCTCCTCCATGCTTCACGATGGGAACCAGGCATGTAGAGTCCATCCGTTCACCTTTTCTGTGTCGCACAAAGACACGGTGGTTGGAACCAAAGATCTCAAATTTGGACTCATCAGACCAAAGCACAGATTTCCACTGGTCTAATGTCTATTCCTTGTGTTCTTTAGCCCAAACATGTCTCTTCTGCTTGTTGCCTGTCCTTAGCAGTGGTTTCCTAGCAGCTATTTTACCATGAAGGCCTGCTGCACACAGTCTCCTCTTAACAGTTGTTGTAGAGATGTGTCTGCTGCCTAGAACTCTGTGTGGCATTGACCTGGTCTCTAATCTGAGCTGCTGTTAACCTGCGATTTCTGAGGCTGGTGACTCGGATGAACTTATCCTCCGCAGCAGAGGTGACTCTTGGTCTTCCTTTCCTGGGGCGGTCCTCATGTGAGCCAGTTTCTTTGTAGCGCTTGATGGTTTTTGCGACTGCACTTGGGGACACTTTCAAAGTTTTCCCAATTTTTCGGACTGACTGACTTTAATTTCTTAAAGTAATGATGGCCACTCACTTTTCTTTACTTAGCTGCTTTTTTTCTTGCCATAATACAAATTCTAACAGTCTATTCAGTAGAATCCCATTTATAAGGCAAGAAATCTCACTTATTAAACCTGACAGGGCACACCTGTGAAGTGAAAACCATTTCAGGTGACTACCTCTTGAAGCTCATCAAGATGCCAAGAGTGTGCAAAGCAGTAATCAAAGCAAAAGGTGGCTACTTTGAACAACCTAGAATATAAGACATATTTACAGTTGTTTCACACTTTTTTGTTAAGTATATAATTCCACATGTGTTAATTCATAGTTTTGATGCCTTCAGTGTGAATCTACCATTTTCATAGTCATGAAAATACAGAAAACTCTTTGAATGAGAAGGTGTGTCCAAACTTTTGGTCTGTAATGTATCTCTCTCTCTCTCTCTCTCTCTCTCTCTCTCTATATATATATATATATATATATATATATATTCCACATAGATAACAAGGAATAAGAACAGTATATGAGCCGCTTGTCCTCCAGTTACTCTATATAGGTCACTTGTAGGAAGGCCAAGTAACATTTCTTAAAATGATACACACAAATGCCGTGGCCTTTTCAAGCGGCCGATCAGTGGGGGTGTGAGTCCCAGTACCGACCTGATATTAATGACCTATCCTGAGTTTAGGTCATCAGTATACTAGCACTGATGGATTTCAACATAATGCACCCGACTTTTGGTTCCCCAGGAGATAAGCTGCTCACAGAGGTGTCTGGCAGTATCTGATCCCTCTCTCTCCACTGTAAATGTGTATGAGGGAGCTCCCGGCCGACAGCTGTTAAAGGTGTATGGGCATCTTAAGATGGAAACTCAGGAGCACATTTATTAAGACCAGTGATTTAGATGCCAGTCTTAAATGTTTCTGCGCTGCTGGAGGAAGTGCCAAAGTTATAACTTTGTTGCTTCCTTCAGCAGCTCGTGCGACAATCTAAAATCTATGCCAGCTCTGGTGTACAAAATGATGAATAAGACGGGCCTGCTGGGCCACCCTCTTCCCTGCCCACGCCACTCCCCCTTGTTTAGACCTGTTGGGAATGTGGCGAGTGTGGAAATAAATTGATACATGCATATTTATAAATATTTATTCAGATATTTAAAAAAATAAATATATTTCATAACAAAATTTTAAGTGGCTTTCCAGCTTTTTTTTTTTTCTTTGCCTGCTGTACCTGTGGTAAATTCCATACTTACCTGCCCCCACTGCTCTGTTTCAGTTCCCTGGCTTTCTCCACTGGTCTTCAGTTCCCTGGTGTAAACTGCCACATGTGCATGGCTGCAGCCAATGACTGGTCTCAGTGATGATGTTTCCCCAAGCAGCACGTCACTGCTGAGTCATTTGTCACTTGGGGACCAGTCATTGTCTGCAGCAGCACACGTGACTCTGTCCTTGAGGAGGTTGACAGATGGGGACTGGCAGTGAAGAGGGCAGTTTGTGCACCTAAACAGAAATCTACATCAGCTCAGAGCTTCCGTAGATTTCTGGCTTCATTTGCGCCAGAAAACTGGCATAAATGAAGATAAACTTGCTGGGTGGCTGGGCATGCCCACTTCTGGCCCTTACCACTCCTCCTTTAAGGAACATCGTAAGGGTGGCATAAAAGCTGAGAGTTGTGACAATTATTTTAAAAGTGGCAGTTAAAGATTCGCAAACAGATACTTTGCAACTTTTTAACAAAACTTTTCAGATGCAAGCGAGATGATAAATCTGTTTCGCAAATGGCAGCCTCTACAAATTAGGACCAGAATTGAGGGTCAAGTGCTCTTTGGCACTACCGATAACCAACTTGCTAAAAAAAAACTGTTTTGTGGGTGCAAATATTGGCAGGAACATTTCCTTAGCAACATCCACAAACTTAAGGGGCACCTGTGACTCTGACTTCTTACAACAGATTTGTCATCCCTTTACTACATATGATGGATGCCTTTAATAGCAAAGGATTATGGCGTTTTAACCTTAGGATTAGGATGAAGTACAGAGGTTTTCAAGCAACCATCAGGCAAGACATACATAAACCTCATATCTCTTCCATCTCCTTCATCAATAAGCACAGATTAGGTCTGACTGTTGCTATTCACTGACAGCAGAGTGGTAAACATGGCATAATGAGTGTATGTGCTTACTCTGTGGTCAGTCATGATACTATCTAACCTGCAGCCACTTGCCTTGTTTGCAGCTTAGCTAAAGGCTGGGTGGAGATTTCTTTCTGTTCAGCTTGGTAAGAAAACAGTCCGACCGCGGCTCCTGGCTTACTTCTTCTTACCAGTAGCAAGAGAGATGCCAGACATGATCTGCTAATAAGAGGCCAAGAGCATATTTTCAGATTCAGATATTCAGATTCAGATATTTTCGATTTCCTTAAAATGAAAGTCTTTGTAGCATTTGATGGTCTTTGCGAACCCTTTGACATTCCTCCGGGCCAAACCGTCAAGAAAGTCAAACAGATGCTAAAGGTAAGTTCATTGAGTGACAGGTGAGTTGTAGACATCTGTTCACATGGTGCAGTACTGCATGGTTGCTGCTATGGCTTTGATGCTGTGCCTGTGGGTTGACGGGTCCAGTGCCATAAGGTCTCAGTCTGACACCACGGGTGCTGTTGGTCTGTTGGGTCTTGCCACCTGTGGGTGTTGTTGCCACGTGGTGCTGCATCAAATTACAGTAGGTCCCACTCAAAAGAGGCAATCTTGATGTGGTGAGTGAGATTGTTCACTTTGATCAAAATGTATACAAATGGCCTTGTATACAAGTTCGTGGACCATGGTGAAGCAATGTAAATTGTGCAATAAAACAACGGATCAAAGCTCAGTGTGTGGATGTGCGATCCATGCTTTTTCTATTGTTTTTTAAGTTCATTAAGTCAGTATTTGTGTGGTTTAATCTGTATAATTCTTTATTGTTTTCATGTACAGTGTAGATAATTATCCATAAAGTCTGATCATCAGTAACTTGTTATCAGAGGACAGCTGTAATGTAATCTGGAATTTCACAAGACCACAATCATAAAACTGATGGGAGAGAACAATAATACATTCTACATAAATAAGTTACACAGTTACATAGTTAATGCGGTTGAAAAAAGACACAAGTCCATCAAGTTCAACCAAGGGATAGGAGGGGGCACAAATCCCAGAAGGAAATGAGACCCAGATTTCTACACATTTCCATAAGCATTAATGTTGTCTACTCTTAAGAATTCATCTAAACCCTTTTTAAACCTGTCCACTGTTCCTGCTGTGACCACGTCTTGAGGAAGTCTATTTCACAGATTCACAGTTCTTACAGTAATGAAGCTTTGATGCTTCTGGAGACTGAACTGTTTCTTCTCCAGTCGGAGGAAGTGCCCCCTTGTCTTTTGAGGGCATTTGACATGGAACAGTTCAGCATATTTTTTGTATGGCCCATTTATATATTTGTATAGGTTAATCATGTCCCCCCTTAGACGTCTCTTCTCAAGACAAAATAAATGTAACTCTTTTAATCTTTCTTCATAACTAATAACATGCCCCTTATCAGTTTAGTTGCTCTCCTCTGTACTTTTTCCATCTGCAGTGCGTCCTTTCTATGGACTGGTGCCCAGAACTGAACTGTATATTCCAGATGAGGCTGCACCAACTACATCACTGCCCCGAGAGTCCATGCCTCGTTTAATGCATGACAATATCCTGGTGGCCTTAGAAGAAGCTGATTGACATTGTATGCTGTTATTTAATCTAAAGTCTACAAGGACATCCAAATCCTTCTCTATAAGTGACTCCCCAAATGCATAACTTTACATTTATCCACATTGAACCTCATTTGCCAAGTTGTGTCAGAGTGTCCAAGTCAGCTTGTAGTTTATGGACATCTTCCATAGACGGCACAGTACTACATAGCTTAGTGTCATCCGCAAAAATAGAAATAGTGCTATTAATCCCATCCTCAATATCATTAATAAATAAATTAAATAACAGAGGACCCAGCACTGAACCTTGGGTTACACCACTTATAACCTGGGACCATTCTGAATAGGAATCATTGACCACAACTCTCACAACACGGTCCTTCAGACAGTTTTCGATCCAACAGACTATACTTTCCAAGCCTATAGGTCTATAATTACCTGTGGAGGACCTAGATCCTTTTTTAAATATGGGCACCACATTTGCCTTGCACCAATCACTTGCCACTGTACCAGTATCTAGAGAATCTTTAAAAATTATAAACAGGGCACAGCAATGACTGAACTGAGCTATTTAAGCACTCTTGAGTGTAATTCATCTGGACCCGGAGCCTTGTTCACATTTACCTTATTTAACTTAGCTTGGACCATATCTACAGTTAGCTAATTGAGTATATTACTGGATGTACTAAGAGCCCCAGCACAACAGATATCAGCTCCTTTCTCTTTTTTTATATACAGAGCTAAAAATAAACATTTAGTAACTCTGCCTTTTCCTTATCTTCAGTGACTAACCCCCATTACCATTATTTAAGGGACCTACCTACTCTTTAAATATATTTAGCATTTATATATTTAAATAATTTTTGGGGATTTGTTTTGCTCTCTTTTGCCACCTGCTGTTCGTCATGTATTTTTGCAAATTTTATCTCCTTTTTACAGATTTCATTAACCCTTTCCTGACCAGCGCTGTAGTGTTACGGCACGCTGATTGGGTGGGTGCAGAAGCTGCACACGCCCGATCAGCGGCAGGGGTTCGGCTGTGCCCAGTAGCCGGACCTCTGCTGTATGCACATATTAGGTATCGCCGCGTCCGTATCGACCGGCTCTATAAAAATATCACATGATCCACCCTACCAGGTGAACGCAGTAAAAAAAAAAATAGTGCCAAAACAGCCATTTTTTGGTCACCTTCCCTTACAAAAAGTGTAATAGCAGGCGATCAAAAAAGCGTATGTACCCCAAAATGGTACCAATCAAACCGTCATCTTGTCCTGCAAGAAATGAGACCCTACCTAAGACAATCGCCAGAAAAATAAAAAAATATGGCTCTCAGAAAATGGCAACACAAAAAAATATTTTATTTTGTTCAAAAATGCATCTAATGTTTAAAACTTTCCAAAAATAAAAATGTTAGACATATTGGGTATCACAGCATCCGTAACAACCTGCTCTATAAAAATATTACATGAGATGGCCCCCCAGGTCAATTCTGTAAAAAAAATTTTTTTAAAACTATGCCATAACAACCATTTTTTTCACCTTGACTCACAAAAAGTGTAATACCATGCGATCAAAAAGGCGTATTTACCCCAAAATGGTACCAATCAAACCGTCACCTTGTCCCGCAGAAATTTAGACCCTACCTGAGACAATCGCCAGAAAAATAAAAAAATATGGCTCTCAGAAAATAGCAACACAAATAAAAAGATTTTATTCTGTTCAAAAATGCATCTAATGTTTAAAACTTTCCAAAAATAAAAATGTTAGACATATTGGGTATCACAGCATCCGTAACAACCTGCTCTATAAAAATATTACATGAGATGGCCCCCCAGGTGAATGCTGTAAAAAAAATTTTTTAAAACTATGCCAAAACAGCCATTTTTTCCCCTCTTGCCTCACAAAAAGTGTAATAGCAGGTGATCAAAAAGGCGTATTTAACCCAAAATGGTACCAATCAAACCGTCATCTCGTGTCGCAAAAAATGAGACCCTACCTGAGACAATCGCCAGAAAAATTTAAAAAAATGGCTCTCAGAAAATGGCAACACAAAAAAAAGATTTTATTCTGTTCAAAAATAAACAGAAATGACATTTTAAAAACGACATTTATAAAATGATGCCAACATAAAGTAGACATATGGGTAATGTAAAATAATAACTATTTTTGGAGGTATTACTATGTATTTTGAAAGTAGAGAAATTGAAATTTGGAATTTGTACATTTTTTCCAAAATTTTGGTAAATTTGGAATTTTTTTTATAAATAAAAATGGAATATTTTGCCACAAATTTACTACTGTAGTGAAGCACAATATGTGACGAGAAAACAATCTCAGAATGGCCTGGATAAGTAAAAGCGTTCCAAAGTTATTACCACATAAAGTACCATGTCAGATTGCAAAAAATGGCCTGGGCAGGAAGGTGAAAACAAGCCCGGGGTTGAAGGGGTTAAGCCCTTTGTAAACGTCAAACGGTACAGCTGACCCCTCAGATTTGTATTTTTATTAAATGCCCTTTTTTGTCAAGTGCAGCTTAAAAACTCTGGTTCACATACCAAGGTATTTACTGGTATCCCTCAACTAGATCCTTCCACTTATTGTATAGTGCATGGTGCTCATGTCTTACAGCACTGGGATCATCTACTGTAGTCCAATTTCCTCCAATGCTATTTAGTGGCTTCCCATAAAATTAGTCCAACTATGTATCAGTGTGTGTCTGAGACAGGAAAACTATAGGAAAATAAATAGGAATTGATATGAGTGATTAACGTATGTGTACAGTGCTGCAGTATAGGTTGGTAGAGGGACCTGCAAGTCTCCTTAGATGCCAGGATCCAGGTGTGACTGCAGCCTTTGAAACTCCTAAATGATCTTCTATAAGTTATTTTACTTTATATCGGTAACTTATGGAGGTCGCCACAAGATCTTGGTGTGTGTGGCGGTTGTTACTGCCTCCATGTTTTGGTGGGCTTGGCCCAAGTGTTACTAAATCTTTATGATCTGTTAAGATTACCTTCTCCAGTCGTTCTAGGGTTATGAAGCGCTAGATCAAAAAATAAAAAATACATTGTTTTGCAGGACTATTTTCATATCCAGCTGTCAGATGACAAGCAGGGGAGGAGGTTTTTGGAGCTTATATATGCAGGAGGTGTGCTAAGAGATGAGTGGGTCCTAACAGATGCTGGGATTACTCTTTGCTCTACCATCAAGTGCATTGTGAAGGTAAGAAGCATGCCATGATAGCAGAGAATTTTCTTACATGTAAAAATGTTATACCTTCTGTCATTATTTATAATAGTGCTGTTCTCGGAGCTCTCTATTGGCGAGGTGTTGTCTTTCCTGGAATTCCATCCTTGTTTACCCCACCACATTGCGGTTTTCCAGGAATTAAATATCGATTGCCGCTCCTAAGGATAGGTCATCAATATCTGATCAGTGGAGGTCTAACTCCAGTCACCCCACCTAGCATCTGTTTTAATGGGCCTAGCAAAAGCACTGTGTGGTACATTGTAGAGTGGCTGTGGCAGGTACTGCAACCCAAACCCATTTACTTGAATGGGACTGAGCTGCACATAGGCCATGTGACCAATAAATATGACATCACTAGCCTAGGAAGGGGCCGTAGTGCTCACTGGAGGCCCACAGCCTCTGCAAACAGACGATTTGTGAGGGTGCCAGAAATCAGAGCCCCACCAATCAGGTATTGGTGAATTATCATCAGTATTTGACTCTCTGCAAACTCCTTTAATGGGGTTGTTCATTTTAAAAAAAAATAATAATAAAACAACAGCAGCAAATGCTTCAGAAATAACCTCTCTTCAATCCCTGCTGATCTGGCGCAAATGCTCCGGTAGTTCCCCATGCCTATGTTTACAATCAAGGGATATTTGCTGCCATTCAGCGGTCACATGCCATACTATTGGCATCATGGCTGTCTCCACCTGAGGGCCTGCAAGTTATTAGTAGGGGATCAGATTGCTATTTTATGGCATTTGATGATTTCTTTATTATGATTTTTTTTAAAGAAACCTTTACATTCCAGCACTGGGCAACAATATTATGTTTATTAATTTATACAGTACCATGAAATGTACCTTGTAACAGTACGGTACATACAACTGAAACAATATTTACCAGATACATTAGGTATAAGGCTGGCCATTATAAGTTTACAATCCATAAGGACTAGAGAATGGATACAAGAGGTCAAGATTAAGAAGGGGAGTACACAGCTCAAGAAATGTCACGTACTGGAATACAAGTGGAGGGACTCTTTCAAACAGGCTGCATGCTTGGCAGGAGAGGTAAATTTTAAGTCAGCATATGAAGGAAGCTTTCACAAAGTGCAACTTATGAAATAGCACATAGGGCATATAGTAGATAAGTGTACCATGCTGATTTACACAAGAGAGAAAAGATCCAAAAAGTCTCCTGCTGCTCAGCAACCCAAATGACTCCTTAAAAGGGTTGTCCCACAAAAATATTCTACATTTTCAAACCAGCACCTGGATCTGACTACTTTTGTAATTGCATGTAATGGAAAATTTAGTATAGCCACTGAGTTATTCACTGCAATCTAACTCTACAGTTTTCTAATTTCTCTGTCCACCTCACTGAGCTGGACACACATGCTTAGTTTCATCCTTCAACCGCCACTAGCTGCAGCAGGCAGGACATGCCCCCAGAGCTGCCGGCTTGAAATAAATCTAATTGGAGAAATGAATGTGGAGATCTCTGGATCCATGTGAGGTACAGGGCTGGTTCTAGCTTTGTTAGAAACAGGTTGTCATGTGCTATATGATGTCTGATTTTCATTTTTTACATTAGTCATGGGATGACCCCTTTACTAAATAATTACAAGGAGTAAGCATGTCATCAGATTTTCTACTTAACTTGAATATGGCTATAGTACTCAGTAATATTGTACATTAGTGGCTATATGGTTAATACCACTCACATAGAGAACAGTAACCCCTTTGTGTATGCCTTTGAATTTCATATAGCTACAGCCACCACATGCCAGCACCCAACAGCAACACATTATTGTATTAGTACATTTAGCATTTTTCCCATTGCCATTGGCACATAATGTCCAGCCTTGTGACCTGTAGTACGTTAAGAATTCGGTCCATGATAAATACACAGTCAGTGGCCAATCTATGGTGGCTTTTAGTCCATTAAAGGGGAATGTGTCACTTACGATATCTTCTGCCAATAGAAACCAGTGTCACGCCACAGCCTAGGGTTAAATTTTTAATTTGGTGACCAAAAAATATAATTTGGCTCTTACATTTCTATATTTCTTAACCTGGAGCCAGGTGGCCTTTGGGTCCCAGTGACTTGCTACTATTTGGTCTAGGTAAATGGTATGGCTCCAGAATATGCTGAAACAACTCAAGTAATTTGGACAGGATCTTTGGCTGTTAACCTCATTAACAGAGCACGTCCTGAAGGGCTCAGAACAGGAGTACAAATGTTTTTACTGTTTTTAAATTGGAGGGCTGTGAGATTATATTACTCCAAGGACCATGTAATTAAAGAGGTATTCCCATCTGAGACATCAACAGTATATGTCATGTGGAAAAAATGCTGCAAGATAAGAATGCTTTCAAAAATAGAAGTGTTAACAGTTTGGTTTCATCGATTAACAAATTGCAAAGTAAATGAACAAAGGAGAAATCTAAATCCAATCAGTATTTGGTGTGACCACACTTTACCTTAAAAACAGCATCAGTTCTTCTAGGTACATTTACACACAATTTTTGAAGGAACTCAGCAGGGAAGTTGTTCCAAACACCATGGAGAACTAACCACAGATCATCTATGGATGTAGGCTTGTTCCAATCCTTCTGCCTCTTCATGTAATCCCTGAAAGACCAGATGATGTGGAGATCAGAGCTCCGTTGGGGCCATATCATCACTTCCAAGACTCCTCGTTCTTCTTTACACTGAAGATAGTTTTTAATGACATTAGATGTATGTTTGGGGTCGTTGTCCTGTAGGATTCTAGACAGAGGAGCGATTAGAGCAGATGCTAAATGTCTGAGCTAAGAGTAAAGCCAGCTGAGGATTAGGTACCAGCCAGAGCAAAGCAAGAGAAAGACCAGAGAAAGCCTAAAAAGTATACCAGTGTCAAGAACGTGCAAGTGGAAAACCCTGCGGAGATAAACTGTCTAAAAATAACTTTATACATTCCATAATGTAAACTGTGTAATCAGAACTGAATATGGGAGGAACAACTGTGGTAGCAATTGTTCCTCCCACATTCAATTTACTTTGTAATCAAGTGCTGATGGATGTGCTGTAATTCATCAGTGTGCACACTGCCTGAACATTGGGCAGTGTAATATAGCCCTAAGCCTTTGTTCCTATCAGTGTTTTATTTGGGTCAGTCCTGGTGAAGTTGATGGTGCAGTTAAATAGTATGGTTGGACAAAGACATATGTCCATTAAGTTCAACCAAGGAATGCACAGTCTATAGCACTATGCATCCAAAACACTGGAACCCAGTTAAAAAAAATATGAGACTTATTATTGGTGAGTGGGATTGACTTGAAATACATCCATCATACTGCGCATCTTAAAAGGGTTATACCATGATTAATGTAGAACATGATAATCAGTCATCATATAGTATATGAAAATCTCTTTCTAACAAAGCTAGAACCAGCCCTGTACCTCACATGGATCCAGAGATCTCCACATTTATTGCTCCAATAATAGTTATGTCAGCTGGCAGCTTATGGGGGGCGTCCTTTCTGCTGCAGCCCTCTCCCTATCACAGTTCAGGAGGCTGTTGAAGGATGGAATCAACGAGGTGGACAAAAAAATAAAAAAAAATAAAAAATGACAGGTGTCGTGATACATTTTATTGCATAACTCAGTGGCTATAGTAATTTTTTTTAATTACATGCAATACCAAAAGTAATTGAAAACTGTCAAATATTTTTCATGGGACAATCCCTTTACGATTGGAGGCCGTGGTGGAAGAGTCAACAGAGGCTAGTTACATATCAGCCAGTTCTTCATCCCCAGACAATCTGACATCTTAATGGCATTCCTAGTATGTTATTTAATGAAGATGTGGATCTCTGTATGTTTGTAACAACAGTATTTTTATGGTATTGCTATCATTTAAGGAGGAAGACAAGCCAGCTCTGTATGTATACAATGCCGTTACCAAAGAGAGAGTCCCAATAATAGGGAATAGTCATCTTCTTGCTGCAACGGTCGCAAAGCTCAAGACTCTGTTGTCTCTGAAATGTGGATTTCCCGTCAGTGTTTTCTGTCTGAGGACATTAGAAGGAAAAGAAATGTATGACTGTAACACCCTGAGTGACTACCATCTGGATCTAGGTATGCAACTTGCTACCTCTAAGAAAATATGTAATATCACGTGTGCTTGTGCAAAAGAACATATTGATTCATTTCTGCATTTGGCTTTGATCAGCAGAAACAATGCATAAAAACATTGGAACAGAACTTTTTGCTCTAGATATTGATGACCTGTCCTTAGAATAGGTAATCAATTTCAGATTGGCGAGAGTCCATCACCTGGCAACCCCACCAGTCAGCCGTTCTTACCAGTCGTGAATGGGAACTCAGCTGCATTAACCACCACACAGTGCACGAAGCTGTCTGCTTCCTGCTCTGCCAACTACCAGCGGCTGGTGAGAGGAGCTGATTGCTGGGTGTCCTACAGAAAGGACATCAATATCTAGAGCCTGGACAATGCCTTTAATTTGCATGTATTGTATGGTAAGTGTTAAAACCTCCGTAGGTTTTCTCATAAATCAAATATCCAAAAGTTATTGTACCTTGTGCATAACTAGACAAACACATATTTTTACTAAACAGTTAAAAGAGTGCTTAGGACAAAACGTATGTATTGTGTTACCCGTAGTGTAGAGGCCTAAACACAAGTCATAATATGGAGTATCACTTTGCATGGAATGTTCCTCTAAAGGCTATGTACACCTTTGGGGGCAATTCGTTTTATTATTGAATTGTACAAGTTTTGAGATAAAAATCATTTTTTTTTCAATGGCTCTTTATTAAAAATTTGGAACCCTTGTCCTTGTGCAGCCTTGAATTTACCTAGTAGTAGGGTCTGAATTTTTACTCTGTTCCATCAGGCAGCTCAGCTGACGGTTCTCTATATCTTATTTCTGACCTTATAAATACTCATAATAGCTCAGTTCTTATCTTACTGATAAGAATATGGATTAAATAAGTGTTTATGACCTCTTAGTAGTTTACAGATAAGGATTAATAGTGAAAGTAAAAAGTAGGATTCACACAGCTAGAAAAATAGTTACCCTTTGTGACAGAACGGCTCAATATTTTTAATAACGACCAATTGAAAACAATTATTTTAGCCCAAAATTAGTAAAATGCAATCTTAAAAAAATTGCCTCCAAAGGTCTACATAACCCTTAAAGGGATTCTGTCAGCAGCATTTCACATATTGAGTTATTTATACCATCGGATTCGGCCAGTTATAAGCAGTTCTAAATTGTAATTGTTATAGGTCACAGAGGCAGTTTTTGTGTTAAAAAAACAATTTTTAGTAGCTGTCACTCACTATTATAAGGAGCCCAAGGGGAGTTGCCAACCGTTGCAGGAGCCCGGGCTCGGCGATTCCTTGGAGCCCAGGCGCGCCCACCTACTTAATATTCACTTCACTGACTCGCTCAGTGAAGCTTCGGCACGGACGAAATCCCGCGCATGCGCAGTACATCAAGAGGCCTGCGCCCGTGCAGTCTGCGGGCACTGGCCTCTCCTGATGTACTGCGCATGCGCGGGATTTCGTCCGTGCCGAAGCTTCACTGAGCGAGTCAGTGAAGTGAATATTAAGTAGGTGGGCGTGCCTGGGCTCCAAGGAATCGCCGAGCCCGGGCTCCTGCAACGGTTGGCAACTCCCCTTGGGCTCCTTATAATAGTGAGTGACAGCTACTAAAAATTGTTTTTTTAAAACAAAAACTGCCTCTGTGACCTATAACAATTACAATTTAGAACTGCTTATAACTGGCCAAATCCGATGGTATAAATAACTCAATATGTGAAATGCTGCTGACAGAATCCCTTTAAGTTCTTCATTTTTGCACATGCTCATAAAGTTACAGGGGAGATTTAGGAGAGAAGGCTGCTGCTTTGTAATCATGATCAAGCTGATTTATTAGCCTATCCCAGTTAGGCTGCTTTCACATCTCCGTTTCAGAGATCCACCAGCCTGATCTGGCGTAAATGCCAGCTGTTGGACGGTCATGTGATGGGTTTTGTCCGTCCAAAACCCGGCATTTATGCCAGAAATTGGCCAGATCACTGCCAGACCCCATTGCAGCCAATGGGAATCCAGGGGTTAAGTAGAGGATCCGGCAGCGTCATATCCATGAGATCTGGCAGGCTTCTTAGTGCCGGAACAGCCTGCCGGATCTCCAATGTGAACAAGGCAAGAGATGTGAACAAGGCAAGTATGCAACAATTGGGAAAAGATTCCTATCTTTATTCATGAAGGCTTATATATGTTAAAGTGGTTGTCTGAGATGCGTAAAAACTTCAGCAGCAGTAAATATCACAGAATAACAAACAAACATCTTCCTGGCTTCAGTGGTGACATTCTGTACACACCAGATCACCATGCAGCTAATCGCTGGCCTCAGCAGTATCAGCAGCCAGTCACTGACCTCAGCAGTATTGGCAGCCAATCAATGGCCTCAGCAGTATCAGCAGCCAATCACTGGCCTCAGCAGTATCAGCAGCCAATCACTGGCTTTGGCAGCGTCAGCAGCCAGTCACTGGCCTCAGCAGTATTTGCAGCCAATCAATGGCCACAGAAGTGTCAGCAGCCCAAAGTTTTTATTTATTTCGGACAACTCCTTTGAGATAAAGACTTAACAACATGCTTTTACTTGATATAAACCAGTCCCAAGAGACATGTGATTAGGAGTTGGCAGAAATGAGCAATAACTTGTGTTTCACAATGTGTCACAAGTTCCTATGTACTGGTCTTGTCTTAAGAAAATATAGAGCACTCAGTTTCTATTGTAATCCAAGAAGGATTTAATGGAATCGAATGAAACTTTATATGTGTGAATGTAATGATAGTATATGTAAGTGGTTACAGTATTAGAGTGAAATAGACATGGAGGCATGCAGGATCTCTATGGTATCCTGCAGCAGATTTGCACGCAGATTTTGCAATTGGGCAGGGGCGTAGCTATAGGGGGTGCAGAGGTAGCAGTCGCTACTGGGCCAAGGAGCCTGAAGGGGCCCAAAGACCCTTGTGTCGCATAAGAAGATACCAGTATTATAGAAAGTGCATGCTGGTCAAGCTACACCTCTGGCTGGAGGGAAGGGGTTAGGTCAAGAATTTGGCATGGGGGGGGGTGCCGTTTCAATTTGTCCTCAGGCAGCACAAAGGCTATGTGCTTCCCTGCCCCTGGCCACAAAGCACTGAGGGAAGGGGGGCCCAAACTGAACTCTTGCACCTGGGCCCATGTGCCTTTGGGCATTTAGCTCCTGCACACTTCCAGGTTGCCAAGGCTGGCATCCCAGCTGGTCCCATAAATGCTCAATTGCTGATAAATCTGGCAACTGGGCAGGCCAAGAAAGTGTTGCAATCTTGCGGAGACATTACTGGGAAACCCTTGCTGTTTGTGGGTGAGCATTATCCTGCTGAAAAATGCAGGTTAGAAGCCCTGCCATGAGAAACAACACATGTGGCCACAGGATGTTAGTATTCCTCGTACCACTACTAGCGGTGACCTACTGTCGGGACAACTGGGAACTTGAAGTGGCCCTGGAAAAAATACTAAAAGTAGCCCCAGATACCACAGTGCAGCACAAACTACTACCCCAGCAGAACCAGATATCACAGTGCAGCACAAAACACAGCCTAAATTAAATAATGCTGAGAGCATCAGATCTTTTTGTAGCTGACTTTTGACCAAGAGGAGCGTTTAGGCTGCTCCCTGGCCTTCGGCCCACTAGGAAATTTCAATGTAGGTCTATGACCAGTCTGTCATATGTGATGGCTCCCCAGATCATCACACCAGCAGTTGGGCCAGTGTGTTGCTGCACCAAGGGCAGGATTGAAGTGCTCACCATGAGGTCTTCATACTCTAACCCAACCATTGTGGGATCCCAAACAGAACCTGGATTTGTCATTATTTGCTACCTTCACTGTTCAAGTCCATAGCAGTCCAGATTTCGCATTCACAATACCACTGCAAACCAAGGCAATGGTGGCTGGCTGTCAATGGCAGGACCAAATTTCCTTCTGCTTAGTGCCTGGAAATGGAACGGGCAGAGACAGGAGTGTGTAATGAAGACACCTGTGTCTGGATAGTGGACAACAAAAGTGTGAAAGTCAACGATCTGTCACCAACAGGTACAGTACCCATAAGTAATCTCTGAGAGCCTTTTTATAAGGCAACGGGGGAAGCACTTTTACACCGTCTTGTGGCAAGACTCAGTGTCTAATCAGTTTGGGCTGCCCTGGGGAGGAGGTTGGGCAGGAGGCTTGTGACCCCATGCATGCCTGTATTCATGGTGGTGGTAATAGTGGCACCTGTAGCCACAGCATTGGTGGTGGGGGCAGCGACAGTGGCATTTGGGGCAGAGCAGTGGAGGGGAGCCCATCATGATACCTCACAGTCTGATAAGAGCGCCAGGGAGGGTGAGGACAGGACCTGGGAGCAGGATCAGGGTGCTGAGGAGGAGGCAACATCAGTGGAGAACGGTGGTGGCGGCAGCAATATAAAACAGAGGCCATGTACCTCCTAGAGAACAGCCATGGCAATGTCTGCTTCGGGTTCTGGTGATACCACTGACACTGTGGATGATTAGGCCCAAAATGTGCCAGAGCTAAGCCCAGCTTGGCTGCTTGTTGCTCTGCGCTAAAAACTCCCAAATGACACTTTTTCTACACAAGGCGGGCACACAAAACCGCACACAAAACCACAGCAGTGTTCAAGATCTGCAGGATTAAAATAAGCTGTGACAGTTCAAACACAATTATAGGTATCAGAGATCTATTGCAGCACATGAGGTGACATCACCAGATTCTTTTGGAAAATACAATCAGCAGTTCCAATCAGAACAAGTCTGTCCTTCTTTTCCTGGTGATGCAGTCACTGCAGTACCATTGTAGTATTGCCTTGTACTCTCACGTGGCGGAGAATGCCAGCCACTCCTTGCGATTCTCGCTGTGCGGCAAGCTGCTCTCCCTCATGGAAACCTGGAAAAGCTGTTACGGGCAGGGACAGTACATGTCTTTCAAGGCCCACTGGGCAAATGTTTTTTTGCAGCAGTGGAGAGGCAGCACCCCTGTAACATGGCCAGGTCCTTTTGACCCCCTCCCACCATATCATGAGGCTGGCTCCCACAGCGGGCACTTATCTGCCTTCTCCATCTCCTCCTCCATGGACACAGTCCCGTTCCCAGCTGCAGGCCACAGGGTTGCTTGCACTACTCATCTTTCCTATCATGTGTCAAGTCAAGCATTGACAGCAGCTAAACTGGTGAGTAGTTGCAGCTAAAGTACATCAAGCTGCAAACATTCCCGCTGGCTGTCACCTCATTCCCTCCAACTGGGCAAAGTTTTCAGCAACAATGGGCACAACATCCTGGCCTCCCTGAACCTGAGGGAAATAATACATTCTCCCTGCATAGCCTTTTAAAAAATATGCACTGGCTTGTGGAAGGTGCTGGCAATGCCCAGGAGACTATCCCTCTTTTCAGCCATTCTCACATGGTGAGGAATGCTCTCCTGGACTTCTTCAGAATGATATGCAACTACACCTTTTAATCTGTGATGTTCCAAGTCACTGGAATTCAACATTACACATGCTCACGTCTGTATGACCAGGTTCATGCCTACCTAAACTATGGCATACTCTGTTCCCTAACGCCATAAATTTCTGGGCAGGCAGACTGGAACAGTGGTCCAAACTGTTGCTACATGCTCTCTATCTTCTTTCTTGCCCAACCTCCAGTGTCATCTCAGAGAGGTTTCAACGATGCGTGAGGTGTGGTGACACCCAAATGGACCAAGTTGTCCAACGCCATTGTCCAAAACATCACGTTTGTCAAAATAAACGAAGCGTGGATTCAGAAGGATTTTCTCACTCCTCCAGCTGATTCCGATGAATAGACCTCGTCCACCTTGCTTTGCTGGCAGTGGCCCATCTTGCCACTGTTGCTGTCTGTCTGTTTACCTGCACGATCTATATGGCTGCTCCTGCAGCCTGCGTCTTGCCACTTATGCGACTTTCCAACTGCCATGTTCTATACAGCTTCTGCTGCAGCCTGCATCACACCACTAATTCCACTTACCAACCTTCACATTCTGTACGGTTGTTGTCACCGCCTCCATCATGCCACTGCTACTTCTGCGACTTGCCAACCATCATCTTCTGTAAGGATGCTACTGCCTCCATCTTGGTGCTGCCTTTCTGACAACATGTACCATATGGCTGCTGCTGCTGCCTCGGCTGCAGTTGCTCCACTACTGTCACCACAATTAATGCAAAGCATCTGCCGCCACCATCACTACTACTACCACTGCAGCGCCTTGCCCCCCAGGGGAGTAGACCTGGTGTGTAAAATGCAAGTGGTATATTGTGGCATGTTTGTGTCACAGTGCTCCTACCTTCAGGCTGTTGCTTCCTGAGGGTCTGTCTCCGTTGCAGAGATTGTGTTGGCGAGATTAACAAAATGAAGTCCAGAGTTTGTGAAGTTCATCTTTTCTTTACTTAAAATAGACTCACTCAACAGAACGGTACTTGATATTTCTCTTTCTTGGTTCCAGCAGTATTCACGGTTCTGGCATTTGGCCTTGACTGCTTATTCCATAATGCTATATTTAGCTTCAAGTTTTGGTTACTGTCTCAAACAGAGTGGGGTGTCTAGGACCCATTGTCCCCCTCTAAGATATATAGTCCTATTAATATCAGGAATGTGCTGCATTATGAGCTGCCTTCCCAAAGCTCCAGCAGCAGGAGGTGAAAACGCTTCCCTCACTGCGCCTTGTCTCACTCAACTCCACTAACATCCTGAAAACTCCTCCTTTGGTGGGAAAACAAAAAACATGTAAAAACAATTACATAACAATATTAAGGCACTAAATGAAAAGACCTTGCAATAAATATACTGATGGGATACGTTGCTAAACACAGGAACCCAAAACCAAACAAATGGTAATGCCCTATTCCAGGGAGATACTCTACTACTACTACTATTGCTACTACCAGCCATAGACAGCCTTGTATGTTCCATGCTATACTGCTCCTGCTGCTGCCACTATTGCAGCCATATGCCATTATATCTATACTGTGCCCATTCCATATCCACATTGCACTGCTGCAGCTCCCAATTTAAAAGGGAGAATTTTTCATTCACAATGAGCCACTTTTTCGTCCGACAATTAACAATTCTTTTGTTGTTCAGGCAGGCATTTCGACCCTGTCAAGTCATAATTTTTGGATACTTTTTTAACCCGTAACACCGTGTGTATTTAAACTTCATTTGCTCCTAATAAGGGACAATTTTTGGAATATCAAAAATAATGACATGTGCCAATGCAGTGTGTTTTTAAACACACAGTATGTTAACACTGTCAAATGTGCATTTACTCATAGCAATGTACAGTATGTCAGTGTCACTCAGATATCATTTACTTTTGCTGTCATTACATTTGAGCTTGGGTAGGGGGGAAAGGAAAAATAAAGAAAATTCATAATAAACGGAAAAGCGATAACAAGTTTTTCTAAAAATCGTTCATCCCCCAGACAGTTTGCATTGGCCCATGATTGTTATAATTTTGGTCAGCCCTCGTTCTGGGCAGAAATCAGCCCACATACAAAAGACCCTTGAGGAGGCCATAAACGTACAGTAGCTGGCGGCCTAGTGAAGGTTTGGCTGACACCTATCTATTCCAACTTCCTCTTGACTCCCCCATACACATACATGTTAGATTCAGCCAAAGCTTAGCTGGTAGAACAAAATAATAAGGCGAACATTTTCACTTCTGTCGGGGGAGAGTCAGCAGCCTCCAGATGAACTCGCCACTCCTGGAGTGTTTGCCTGATAATATGCTAATGTGTATGGGGACCTTTACCTATTAATGTGGACCACAGAGATAACTATTCACATAAGTAATTAGCAGCCTAGTTCTCATACTTGAGATGGATCTAGGATTGGGAAAAAACAATTTCCCCAATAACCAAAAAGTAACTTTAGAACATCTAAGCTTTCCACTACAGACCAACATATGACAGGATTCTTGGGAAAATATCTTTCAACTGTTTGAGCCTGTGTGGTCAGCCACTTTTAGATACAAGACAGTGTGTTCTAGACAGAGTTTGTACATTGCCCCACAAATTTTCTGACTTGGGTTTTGCTGTAAAATGAACATTTTGTAGAGAAAGAAACCACTTTATGACTCCTTGGAGAGTAATATAGTAATAAAATATGAGTGGAACTTTCATCATTTTCAAGACTAGATGCCAATTGTATGAACTCACCCTTGGCTTTATATTGATCTATAGGTGGCACAGTGAGAATGGATGTCTGGGATGGCTGGAACGAACTTCTTGCTGCATGCCTGCTTGGGCACAAACAAAATGTCCAACGTTACCTAACAAAGCAGGCAACTATACTCAGGTACATACCCTCACATGATTTTAATTACTTTAATTTTACTTTGTGCTAATCCAGATGCTATAAAATCTGTTGATGATCCTTAACAAGTGTTAATCTCCTACTAGATTCACGGGGTTGAGGGCAAGAGCACAAAGGAGCAGATATTTCCCATGTTATGGTGGTTTGTAGAAAATATTCTGTTACCTCTGTGTATTTTCTTGGAGTGATAGTGACCTTAATTGCATTGTAGCTTTCATCGCTACCAGTCCAAAAAATAAAAAAGCAGGAATGATCCCTGTGATGACAAATAATTTCAAATCAATTATTCTGCTCCAGCAGACATAATGCTAATCCTTAGTGATTCAAAAATCAGTCAAATTGCCTTTGGAGGCAATTTTTGTTTACGATTGTATTTCACTCATTGTATTTCAAGTTTTGGCTAAAAATCCTATTTTTAATTGGCCTTTATCAAAAATATTGAGCCATTCTGTCACAGAGAGTTAACTGTTTTTCTAGCTGGTGTGACTGATACTTTCAGTTTCATTTGTGCTGGTCATCTAATAACCCTTATCTCTAAACTAATAAGAGGACATAAACACTTATTTAACCTACATTCTTAACAGTAAGATACGGATTGAGCTTTGATAAGTGTTTATAATGTCAGAGAGCAGAGATAAGGAGTCTGTCTGCTCTCCAAATGAAGGAAAAGAGAGAAAATCCACAGGCAGCTACTAGAGCATCTCAGCTCTTTACACAAAAAGGGATTTTATTTTTTCAAGACCAATTGAAAAAAATTATTTTTAGCTCAAAATAAGTATGCAATAATAAAAAAATCGTCCCCAAAGGTGTACATAGCTTTTAAAGTTTATCTTTACGTCTTAGATCAGCTTTACAAGTTGTGGGGAAGAATTACTATGCTAAAAGTGCAAGAATTGTTGTCCAATTTGCATAAAAACAGATGTGCATGCAATGTGGCAGATTTATTATATGCTTTAGAAATAGAAACTGTCGAAAAGTCTCTACCAAATAGAATGTGGTAAAAAATGCACCAGAATTGAACCAACGGCAGCGACAAAGTTTGCCAGCGCTTCAAGTAAAGATCAGATTGAAAGCTTCTGAATGTTATTGAGGACCAACGACAGGTTACAACAACTCCATTAAAATTCTGTTTACGCATTTCAAACTATATGTATACGATTTTATTCATTTCATAGCATGAATTAAACAGTACATTCTAGTCTCTACTGCAATTAATTATTTGTATCTCACAATCAGGTTCCAGCAGCGAGCAGCGCTTTACATAGCTGCACACTTTGGCCATCTGGAACTTGCAGAATGGCTACAAAGAAAAGGCGCCAGAGCAGATGAGGCAGTCGGGGTTCATCCATATAGAGAATGGTGCCGTGATACTGACCACCCCGATAATGAAAAATGTGCAGTCCATGCTGCTGCCGAAAGAGGTAATCTTCTTCTGATCAAATCATTCATTGCACGGAATGTATTGTGTTTAGAGTGTCAGAACGGACTGGGTCAGACACCACTCAAGTTATGCATCCAGAATAGACATAAAGACTGCCTTCTGTATTTAATAATGAAAACATGGTCTGTTGTCTCCTTTCCAAAAGTCTCTCTTCCCATGAACATCTACATCAAAGTTAAAAAATGGCTATACACAGCCCAGAAAAGAGTCTACAAAGTAAAAAAATGGCCTCCACAATTTAAAACTCGCGTTGGGGACCCAGTGGTAGTTGATGGTTTCACAGAACCCAAGATGACCAGCCGAGATTTACATGGATTTTATCTGGACAAATGGAGAAGCGTTGTGCAGAATTCTCGAGCACACAGCAGTCAAGCAATTGTCGATGCAGTTTTAAAATTGCGTCCTCTGATATCGATGCAGTGGCCCAAAAAAATATCCAGATTTCCATCACTAAAGCAAATAGGAGAGAATCTTGTCGACACAAGATGTCAATCTGCATGGGAATCTCTGGATATTATCAACTGGCATCCTCATATTTCACTTCCACCAATCACAAATGCCAACAACAGCCGTCCACGTCATTTAAGGACTCCCCATGCTGCTTTTTTGCTGAATTCATCTCTGGAGTCCTTTTCAAAATACAGTGGTCGGACACCAAGACAGAATGCAGTACACTTCTTAAGCCTTGCAAGGTAAGGGTAGAAGTTACTTATCTGCTTCCTATTTTGCTCACTTTCTATAGGGTATATGATCTAGAGATGTTTTTTCTACTGTAAACTGGAATTGGAAGTAGAAACCAAAGACATTTTGGAGACTATCCAAAGTCACCCGATAACACAAACACTACCCTCTCTTTCCTGGATCTTATTCTTCTTAGTGCCAGTGTTTCAATGTCATAATGTCATTATGCCATCTACACATATTTGAATCAAGTTTCAAGAAAAAGCACCAAAATTATACCTTCTGCAGACAGATAGGGACACTCATATACCCCATGCCATGTTTGAGATAGAAACAAATATTCTTATTTTTTCCCTCATCAGTTTTTTCTTAGTAACATGAGCTTCTCAGAAGAACAGGTAACAATTCACATTGCTAGTACAGCCTTCCCCCCAAAGGATTTTTCACTTTTCCATATTCCTGAAAGGCAAAGCTGCTTAGTTATGTATAGTACACAAATACTTTGTCAGAGAGCTTGTACACAGCACCGGTGGACTTTTCCAGGACCAAATCTAACCAAGAAAGAGCACCAAACAAGGAATTGTATTTACTATTGATTTTGATATTTTAAGGGCAAATGCTCCTTACAGTAAAGGTAATGTGTCATCAGAAAATGACGTATGGCTTGCAGGCAGGATTACAAGGTATTATTTGTACATTCACAATTGCTGATTGTTAAAGAGGACTGGTCACCAAAAAATGAAATGCAATCTGAAATCACCATGTTACAGAGCAGGGGAAGCTGAGCATATTGAGATTATATATATATTTAATATATATATATACTAGCAGAAGGACCCAGCTTCGCCCGGGTATATTTCATCTATTTTTTTTTAATGTTTGTGTGTGTGTCGTTAAAAGATATCGAGAGTAACCTCTACAGTGCCCACCCCTTTAACAGTGACCTCCACAGCAGCCTGCCCCTTCACAGTAACATCCACAGCGCCCTCCCCTTTGTGGGTGGCCACTGTCTTTACCCCAGAAAGCCGGACCTCACCGGCCATGCCAAACGTGAAGCCATGCCCCCGCCGAAATAAAGCCACACTCCTAACATGAGGACATGCCCCCTGGCTCAGTGAAGACACGGAGGAGAAGCTGTCTGAGCGTGAGCTACTGAAAGGGTGGACATCTCTGCGTCCGTCCAGGCACTGCGCCAGACGGAGGACAGGGAGCCAGAAAACCGGACTGTCCAGCCTAAAACCGGATGTCTGGCCATGCTAACATCAGCCTGCCCCTAGGGTGGCCAGAGGTCCGGTTTTAGGCTGGACTTTCCGGCTTTCAGACTCCCTGTCCTCTGTCCGACGCAGGGCCTGGATGGACACAGGGATGTCCTTTTGAACAGCTCACTCTCAGACAGCAGTACTGTGCAGTTTGAGCATGAGCTGCAGGGAGAAAGTCAGCCTCCCACCACTGCAGCTGACAGAAGTTGATTTTTACCTTTATTTTTTCAATCCCCGTCGGCTGCGGAGTGGAAGGGAGCGTGTCCTGACTGAGTCGGGGGCGTGGCTTGGTGGGCTTGGGGGTGAGGCTTTTAATACCTTCTTTTGAGGGTGGCCAGAATTACAGGTCAATGCCATGGTTATTTATGAGGAAACACAGTGGGTGGCAGTGGAAGAAAACATCTTTTATTACTACTGAACAGTAAATATAGGACATTTACATTATATTAGGTAATGATTGATGATGAGTTAGTCTAAAACATAAGTTATATTTATGGTAACCGGAATACGCCTTTAACAGTGTCATCCACAGCGCTCTGCCCCTTTAAAGTAGACCTACAGCAGTGAAGGAAAATGGCTGGGTTGTTATGGAAACCTGGTATGTAACAATGTGTGTGTGTGGAGACTAACTGCCTGCAAGCTTCTATTGGCTGATAAGGGTCATGTGACCAGGCTTCTATTAGCTAATGCATTTTTTTGGAATATCTCAGGAATGCTACGTCCTGGAGAGCTGAGACCCATTCTAAATGCCACACCTGATGTACCTGTGTGCCAAATTTCGTGATTGTAGCTGCGACGGTGCGGAATCCTTTAGCGGACATACACACATACATACATACATACACTCAGCTTTATATATTAGACTAGCAGAAGGACCCGGTTTTGCATGGGTATATTTCATCTATTTCATTTAATGTTTATGTGTGTGTCATTAAAAGATATCGAGAGTGACCTCTACAGCATCCCGCCTCCTTAACTGTGACCTCCACAGCCCCCCCTTAACACTGACCCCCCACAGTGCCCCGTCTCCTTAAAATGAGACCTCCACAGCAGCCCACCCTCTTAACTTTGACCTTCACAGCAGCCTTCCCCTTTATCAGTGAGTTCCAGAGCACCTCACCCCCTTGACAGCGACCTCCACAGGGGTCCGCCCCCTTAAGTGACCTCTACAGCACCCACCCCTTAACACTGACCTTAGGTTACAGTCCTCTTAACTGACCTCCACCATTTCTGGCCCCCTTGACAGAGACCTCCACAGCGACTGGCCCTTTAATAGTGACCTCCACAGCAGCCTGCCCCCTTAATGGTAACATCCACAGCGCCCTCCCCTTTAACTGTCACAGAACCAAGCAAGGAAAACCACAATGAAGTGCACATCCAACAATGGTAAAAGCAATAGAATAATTTTATTCATACAATATAAAAATTGTATTTATATGTATGTATAATTGTGTTGTCCAATACCACTTGTGCACTCCGTTATTATTGTAAGGGTGCCCCCTATTCTTCTGGTTACTCCCCTTTAACTGTGACCTCAGCAGCAGTCTGATCTTAGGGTGGCCAGAGGTCTTGTTTAAGGCTGGACAGTCTGGCTTTCAGACTCCCTGTGCTCCGTCAGGCGCAGGGCCTGGATGGACACAGGGATGTCCTTTTGAACAGCTCAGACTAAAACATAAGTTATATTTATGGTAACCGGAATACCCCTTTAATAGTGTCATCCACAGCACCCTGCCCATTTAAAGCTGACCTACAGCAGTGAACTGGCTGGGTTGTTATGGAAGCTAAGGGCCTGCATGCTTTTATTGGCTGATAAGGGTCATGTGACCAGGCTTCTATTGGCTAATGCATTTTTTAGGAATATCTCAGGAACCGTACGTCCTGGAGAGCTGATACCTGGTCTAAAACCTTCCCGGACATCTGATGTACCTGTGTGCCAAATTTCGTGATTGTAGCTGCAACGGTGCAAATTACTTTAGCGGACATACACACATACATACATACACTCAGCTTTATATATTAGATATATATATATTTTTTTGTGGGAAATTATTTAGTAAAACTTTTAATTTTTACATTTACATTTGCAGCCGTGTGAAGTACTATTGGTGCAGGGAGGAGGTGTTATCAGTGACTGACAGCTTTCTCTCTGTGCAAACGTATACACACAGTGCCATCAATCATTGGTAACCCCTCCCTTCTGTACCGATGAAGAAAAAGAGATGTAAATGTATAAATTACAGATTTTATTGAATCTTTTCCCACAAAAATATATATCAATTAGAGATGAGCGAATCTATTCGCCACTTCGTAGATTCATATCGAATCCTCCATTTTTCCTACTTCGAAGCAAATCCGGATTTTGTCAGATTCCCTTTGTATTATTCGTAAATGTTCTTAAAATTTTGAACGCTAATGCTACGTACGCTACGCACGCATTCTTCTTGCCCCTCTCCCCCCGAAGCGGGGAAATGACTATACGCCCCCTCAAGAGCGGGAAAAACCAGCCCGGCCCATCAGGAACTAACTATTTGCACGTATAGGGAGTGAAGACTCCTCCCTCATTACTCCGCCCTCCACTACAGTTCAAGCCAGTAGTGAACAAGATCCAGAGTCAGACCACAGCAAACAGCATGGCGAAAGAACTGCAACCCAAGTGGAGAGAGATGGTCTTTAGGGACGATTTCCTCGAACCACCGCCCGCTCCAGAGATCAGAGCGGAACAACTGTGCAAGAGAGTCTCACCGGCTCCTGACTCCATATTCGCCTTGCCGGCTGGTGCGTCTGGTGCAGCGGAGGTGGCTGGAACGTCCACTTTGCCGCTCAGGAGGAGAACACCTTCCATTCGGCAGAAACGGATTGTGGCAGCATCGGTGACGGCCCACGCCCAGACCCTATGGGACTACAAGAATGCAGTGGAGGACTGGGTCATCCAGGTACTGGACCATCCAAGGCCGGGAGACCCTACACTGGAGCGGTGAAAGGGAACCGTCCTGTGGTTTTCTGTGGAGCGAGGCTCTGGCTTCCTGGCAGATGACGAGGACGGCAAGGAGTACTTTGTGGGCCGCAGGTCAGTGAAACGGCCGTACCTGCCCCAACCCTATCACAGCCAGGACGTGGGGGATAAGGTGGAATACACCTCCATGGCATCCCTGAAAGGCCCCTTTGCTACCGGGGTAACGTTATTATCAAAGCCCCTGGTACCTGCATCACCACCTGAAGTTTGGCCGGAAGAACCACCAGGCGAAGTACCGGTGCGCTGCCTTCAAGAGTCACCAGATGGCACCCTCCATTTGATGGAGAAGCCACAGCCAGAGCCTCTGATCCCTGGATTGCCAGTGCCACCACCATCACAGTCCTTTCAGCTGGGTCAGCTGATGACTTCATCGTTTACGTTCCAGTCCACGGTGATCCACCAGTACCAACTACCCTGGAAGATTAAGCCAGCAGCAGCCAGGTAAGCTGGGGCTTCTTCCCTGGGTGCAATCTTGCCTGAACCGCTGCAGCCAGAAGTCCTTAGCCCTGCTGTCCCAGCAGGACAATCCGGAAAAGTAAAGGCGCAAGTGGCTGCATCGCTCACCAGCGTGACCACCACCTGGACCCGGTCAAGTCCGACTCCTGGAAGAAGAGGGCAGTGGAGTTTCACCACGGCAGTGAGCTTGGCCTACAGGAAGCAGGAGATTCCTCTGATGTCATTCGGCAGTAGCTCAAGCGAGGAGGACTTCAGGTCCCTCATCTGTGGAACCCTAATACTGGCTGATTTAAAGGACACTTCAGGAGGACCTATGGGAGTCACACCATGGACTGCACCTGACGGGTGAGAGCTAGTTGGCACCTGTTTTGTTTAGTTTGTGTTGCCCCCTGTTTGACTCTCACCCAGATGGACATGGCTGTCAATTCCGATTTGCACCTATTTTCCCCCCCTTCTTAGGTTATTTGGGAGCCCCCTTTGCAAATAGGGTTCTCTATTTGCTGCTATTTTATATTATCCATGTGGATTACACATTACCTGTTTGGATTACAAAATTACCTCTCATGGATTACAATTGAATTTTGGACTGTGTTCCAGTGTTTAACATGCCAAGAAGCCACGAGCCTTTTATGCTTGCAAATGTGAAATTGCACTAAAATGTTTGCATAATTGTCTTTGCTGTATTTTAGCAATAATATTTTTACAGGTTCAGCAACGTTCAAGCACTTTAGGCCATTGTGTGTATTCTTTTTCAGGTACTGCAATGTGTCCTATTATGCACTTATTGTACAGTGTTTTTTAGTAAATTATGCACTTAGCACCTTACTTTTCTACCTCATATGGACTGCCTCTAAAGACTGTACGCCGCGGCCTAGCCTCGTGCGTATGACGCAATCGCGAGTCAATAGTACGCTAGGGATTCGTACACACTTTGTACGCTAATGCTTACGTATTGCGTACTTTTAACAAAACTGACTGTATGTTCGTAATTTGTGTAGGAATGTTTGCAAAACAACGATTATTTTTTAACGCAAATTTGACCAAATAAATTCATATTAAGAACGAATCTTGTCAAAAATTCGTCGATTATTCGCCGAAGCGAATTTTGGATGATTCGCTCATCTCTAATATCAATCTGCTCAGCTCCTCCTGCTCTACAACATGATGCTGTAGGATTGCACTGCATTTTCACGGTGACAGGTTCCCTTTAAAGCTTATCTACGCCACTTCCCTGCACAATGACTTGTGCACAGGTCGCAGAGCATGCCTAGAATACTCTTTTATACAAGCCAATGAACATCTCCAGTCTACAGGTTTCTAAGATCCATGTGGCTGCTATAAAACAGCTCCTGCAAAATATCTCCCTCTAGAATCATGTACAGAAAATAGAATTAAAAAATCTACAATCAGAAAATGCATTTCTCAGAAAAAAAGAATGTGTCAGTATCTAGATTTACAGAAAAAAAAATATTTTAAATAAATATAGGTAATACATTCCCTTTAACCCCTTAAATCCATCTTGGATAACAGTAGAGAGGCCCAGGAACTGGCAGATCTGAGGGTTATCCCCTTAGTGACCACACATATATCACTAAGGGGTTTAAGCTGGGCTGACACTTTTTTATGGCGTCCCAGTCTAAGCACTGCACGGGTCCCTTGTGCAGTATTGAGCAGGGGCCCAGCTCTCACATGAGAGCTCCACTCCTGCTCTAACAGCTCAGACCAGTAGGCGTGCCAGGCTGTTTAACACTTTACATGTTGCAGGCAATGGCGCCTGCAGCATTTAAAGCATTAACAGAGGGAGCTGACTCCCTCTGTCTCCCATCGGGATCTCACAAATGCAATCGCAGGGTGCTGATGCGTGTAAAGGTTGGCTGGGGTCTGGTATAGGCCCCAAACCAGCCTTCAGTAGTTTCCAGCAGGCTGTGCCTCCGCTGGTCAATGTCAGTAAAGCACTAAAATTAAAATGCAATGCACTATAGGGATAGTGCATTGCATTTTAAAGTCAATCAAAATGTTGTCTGTTATAGTCCCCTTGTGGGACTATTAAGTGGTAAAAAAAAGTAAAAATAAAGAACACATTTATTAAATTAAAAAATTTGCTTTTTCCCATTGAAAATACGCTTTTCAATGAAAAAAATTGCAAAAAAAATCTCCCCCATATGTTTGGTATTGCCGCATCCATAAAGACCCGCACTACATAAATATCATTTAAATTATCCCCTTTGGTGAACGTCGTAAAAAAAAATCATTAAAAAAATGACAGACTTGCTAATTTATACTTAGTTGCCAATGAAAAAACTCAACAAGCGATCAAAAAGCATAATTTACTCCAAAATGATACCAGTGAAAACTACAAGTCTGTCCACAAAAATCAAGCTCTCACACAACTCCATAGAAAGAAAAATAAAAAAGTTGTGGGTCTTGGAAAGAGGCGATGCAAAATGATTTTCTTCCTTTTAAAAAAAGAAGTAAAACAGAAAAAAATGATATGTATTTGGTATCGCTGTAATCATACTGACCCAGAGAATAAAGATATTATGTTATTTATACCGAAAAATGAACGCCGTAAAATTTATAATGTAAAAACTCAGTGGCAGTATTGCTGTTTTTTCCCATCTCCTACCCAGAAAGAATTAATAAAAGTTAATCAGAAAGTTATGAGTACCCCAAAATGGCTCCATTAAAACTACAACTTGTCCTGCAATAAACAAGCCCTCATACAGCTATATAGACGGAAAAATAAAAAAAGTTATAGCTCTTGAAAAGCGACGATGAAAAAAGAAAAATGCTTGGTCACCATGTAAGTATTCTGTTCATTCCCCAGTTAATGTGAAGTTTTTTTTTCTTCAACCAGAGGGTCACTTTAAAAGGTAAAGTCCTCTAATATGGATGCTTTAATATGTTCTTTTTTTCAAGAATTTTGCACAAAATGAAACAATGTGTACTTGCTATTTGCATGAAATGAAACAGTGCTACGTCTAACGCAATTTATTTTCTTCTACAAAAATATTGACATTGCAATGTCGTTACAGTGAGTTTAAAGAAAAGCCTTGGCTCCAGCAGCTAGACATGGCAAGGAGGCTAGCCAGAAAATCAGTGCACAACGTGTAAAGATCAGCAAGATCCTGTACAGAGGACAGCAATAATGACCAGTCTTACTAAACAGAGAAGCATGCTCATCTTTTCTTGCTGTTTGTAGTTATTAATGCTCATCTATGTATTATTTTTCTGTTCCATATCCAGGTAATGCAGATTACAAAATATGAATATGTGTCCTACATAGGAATAAGGCTGTCCATTATATAAAAAAAATAATTTGGGCAACTGCACTCCAGCACTGATGGACCACTACTGGGGCCAGTTTTTTTTTTAAATTATCTTTGCAAAAATGCAACTGTTCAATTTTTTAAAAGTTGCACAACACCTTTAATTCCGTACTAAATGCCTGTTATGTTTAATACTTTCATTGTATCTTTAAAAAAAAAAAACATTGACGTTTGTTAAAAAAATACCCATCACAGGAAGTATAAGTGTGTTGTCTTTTCAGAGGAGAGTCACCTTCATTGCCTCTCAGCACTGTGAGCTTTCTCTGCCTGCAAGGTCTCTGTATGTAAAGGCCCTCTCACAGGCATAGGTTGACACTGAGGATGTAACTTGCTGTCAACTATACTTAAAAGGGTTGTCCCACAAAAAATATTCTACATTCATCAAACCAGCACCTGTATCTGAATACTATTGCAAATGCATTTACCATATTTTTTGCTCTATAAGACACTTATTTTCCCCCAAAATGGGGGTTAGGAAATGGCAGTGCGTCCTATGAAGCGAATACTAATGAGTGCTTCCACTGTGGAACTACTCATTAGTATAGTAGGACCAGAGAGCGGTGAGCGTAGAGCTGATTATGCTGGTATTACTCTCCACTCCCTGATCTGCTCCAGGCACCATGTTGTGCTGTGTCCTGATACCAAATTGAAATCGGTGCATAATAAAACACCAGATTTATCAATTCTAGTACTAGGAACATAATATATTGTATCGTGCACAGCATTCAATGTGTCATATGTTGGAAGTACTAGTTGCCAACTACAATGTAGAATTAGGGAGCATATTAATGGGGCAATTAATACTGAGTTGAGAAATCCTTTAAATGTTTCTAATCACTTCAGACACGTACATGCAGGTGATACTTCGGGTCTCAGGTTTTCAGGCATAGAAAGGGTTACGATGCTTATGAGAGGCAGAGATTTAAAAAACTACATTTACTAAGTAGGGAAAATGATCAAATATTAATGTTAGATACATTGTTCCCAAAAGGGCTTAATCATAAAATGGATTTGATTTTGAGTTATGAATTGGTTTTATTATGTATAAATATATATATTCAGGTGCTCTATTTGTTGATTGAGGGGTTTGTCCTATTCGGACGCTTATATCCCTTAACACTGAATGCCTCACTTCTATGATTAAAGGGGTTGTCCGAGTTATGAAAAAATATATATAGCACTCTAAATCTCATGGTCAGTTATATATACATAAGCTAAGCAAGTTTTAGGCAAAAAAAATCTATTTCCTCATTTCCCTGGTTCTCTTCTGACCCTTTGTTTACCTGCAATAACAACAATCTCTGAGGTTTTCCTTAGAGATTGTTCTGCAAAGGGAATGAATAAAAGTGCTGCCCTGAGTGACATGTCTGCCTGCTAGGATACTCAGCAGCATGTTGTATGTGTAGGATTACAAGTCCCAGCTGTACAATGACACTGCTGATGCACACAGGATCTTCCCCCTACCTGTTCTTGTGCAATGTTCTTCAGAACTCCTCCAGTCGTTAAGCTCTGGCTCTGCAGGATGATCGGGGCAGATACTGTGCTTCTTCATTGCCTGCAGCTGCTCAGCAAAGCCTCCAGCCCTGAGTCTGTGCTGCTGATGGTAGAAGGGGTTAAACTTTCCTGAAGAATCCAGTGGGAGGGAGACACGGGCAGACAGCAGCAGCTCGCCAGAGCAGGGGGGCGTGGTCAGAATAGTGATGTCTTGTGCACAGACACAGACCTGCTCCCCAGGCTTGTGCACGAAACATCATCAGAGCAGGGAGAGAAGCTGACATCACAGGCTATGTCACCCTCAGTGAAATCTGAGAAAGGAGCCACTGCAGATAAAGTAAATGCATTGTAAACCCCTTACATTTGATTAGTTAGAAAAATACAAAGAACAAAAAAATAACTCGGACAACCCCTTTAAGGAACTAGATGGGTCGGAAACAAATAAGAGAGTTGTATGGTCAATATTCATGTATTGTGGCCGTTGTTTTGAAAAATACTGGAATAAAAGTCAGGTTTTATTCTAGATGGAGTGCTGGATGTTGTCTACTTCATAAAATTTTTACAATGGGTCCCATAACTGACACGTATGGCCCACATTACAGCTGTGGTCGTGTGCTATCAAGAGATCAAAATGGCTGTAGTGCTTGACATGACTCTTATATGCAAGTGTTGCTGAGTTGGGGCCTACAGTAAATTTTTAATATTTAATTTAGAAGCAATTGTTTGAGCCTACTTTTTGGAAACCAATTTAGTTCTGAAATGGCTTTGCGGGGCCTACATATTAGAAACTCAATAAATCATCCCAGTTTAAAAAGTATTCAAAATGGCTTTAGGCCCCTTTCACACAAGCGTGATGGATTAGGTCCGGATGCGTTGAGGAAAACTCACACCATTTTGTAAGTCAGTTTTGTCTGCATTTGCGTTCAGTTGTTCAGTTTTTTCTGGGCGGGTGCAATGCGTTTTGATGCGTTTTTCACGCGCGTGATAAAAAACTGAAGGTTTACAAACAACATCTCTTCGCAACCATCAGTGAAAAACGCATTGTATCTGCACTTGCTTCAGGATGCAATGCGTTTTTCACTGAAGCCCCATTCAGTTCTATAGGGCCAGGGCTGCGTGAAAAACACAGAATATAGAACATGCTGCGTTTTTCACGCAACGCAGAACTGATGCGTGAAAAAAATGTACACAGACCCATTGAAATGAATGGGTCAGGATTCAGTGCGGGTGCTATGCGTTCACGTCACGCATTGCACCCGTGCGGAAAACTCGCTCGTGTGAAAGGGGCCTAAGAGTTTCACAGGAATTAAAGGGTTAGTGCAGCAATATACAGTACAGACCAATCGTTTGGACACACCTTCTCATTCAAAGAGTTTTCTGTATTTTCATGACTATGAAAATTGTAGATTCACACTGAAGGCATCAAAACTATGAATTAACACATGTGGAATTATATACTTAACAAAAAAGTGTGAAGTCTTATATTCTAGGTTCTTCAAAGTAGCCACCTTTTGCTTTGATTACTGCTTTGCACACTCTTGGCATTCTCTTGATGAGCTTCAAGAGGTAGTCACCTGAAATGGTATTCCAACAGTCTTGAAGGAGTTCCCAGAGATGCTTAGCACTTGTTGACCCTTTTGCCTTCACTCTGCAGTCCAGCTCACCCCAAACCATCTCGATTGGGTTCAGGTCTGGTCACTGTGGAGGCCAGGTCATCTGGCGTAGCACCCCATCACTCTCCTTCTTGGTCAAATAGCCCTTACACAGCCTGGAGGTGTGTTTGGGGTCATTGTCCTGTTGATAAATAAATGATGGTCCAACTAAACGCAAACCGGATGGAATAGCATGCCGCGGCAAGATGCTGTGGTAGCCATGCTGGTTCAGTATGCCTTCAATTTTGAATAAATGACCCAATAGTGTCACCAGCAAAGCACCCCCACACCATCACACCTCCTCCTCCATGCTTCACGGTGGGAACCAGGCATGTAGAGTCCATCCGTTCACCTTTTCTGTGTCGCACAAAGACACGCACGGTGGTTGGAACCAAAGATCTCAAATTTGGACTCATCAGACCAAAGCACAGATTTCCACTGGTCTAATGTCCGTTCCTAGTGTTCTTTAGCCCAAACAAGTCTCTTCTGCTTGTTGCCTGTCCTTAGCAGTGATTTCCTAGCAGATATTTTACCATGAAGGCCTGCTGCACACAGTCTCCTCTTAACAGTTGTTGTAGAGATGTGTCTGCTGCTAGAACTCTGTGTGGCATTGACCTGGTCTCTAATCTGAGCTGCTGTTAACCTGCGATTTCTGCGGCTGGTGACTCGGATGAACTTATCCTCCGCAGCAGAGGTGACTCTTGGTCTTCCTTTCCTGGGGCGGTCCTCATGTGAGCCAGTTTCTTTGTAGCGCTTGATGGTTTTTGCGACTGTACTTGGGGACACTTTCAAAGTTTTCCCAATTTTTCAGACTGACTGACCTTCATTTCTTAAAGTAATGATGGCCACTCGTTTTTCTTTACTTAGCTGCTTTTTTCTTGCCATAATACAAATTCTAACAGTCTATTCAGTAGGACTATCAGCTGTGTATCCACCTGACTTCTGCCCAACTCAACTCATGGTCCCAACTCCATTTATAAGGCAAGAAATCCCACTTATTAAACCTGACAGGGCACACCTGTGAAGTGAAAACCATTTCAGGTGACTACCTCTGAAAGCAGTAATCAAAGCAAAAGGTGGATACTTTGAAGAACCTAGAATATAAGACATACCCTTCTCATTCACAGAAAACTCTTTGAATGAGAAGGTGTGTGCAAACTTTTGGTCTGTACTGTATATTGAAGATCTATCCTCAGGATAGGCTATCAATATCAGAACGGTGGGGGTCCAACAACTGACACCCCGCGAATAAGCTGTTTGAAGAGGAGGCAGCACTCCATGCGAGTGCTACTTCCTGTTCATTACAATGCCCATCGTCTTGGAAGATTTGGTGGTGCAGTGTAATGACAAGTACTCGCTCCATTCACTTGACTAGAGTGAGTACTTGTAACTACACTACGCCACTGCTCCACAGGAGATGACATGCAGTATAATGAACAGGAAGCAGTGCTTTCATAGAGTGCTGCCTCCTCTTCAAACAGCTGATTGGCGGGGGTGCCAGGTGTCGGACCCCGGCCAATCTGATATCGATCACCTATCCTGATGATGTTTTCAGATTTCTGACAGATTTTGATACATTTTTTAACACAAGAAATGTATGCAACTTGACTCAAATACTTGCTTCAGAAATGCACCTTGTGGTGTTCTAGGGGAGTAGTGAGAAATTTAACCCCACAGGGGTTCAGTACAGAAATACCCCATGAGTGGTTAAATAGTTGTTTGGACAGTTGGTAGGGCCTAGAAGGGAAGGAGTGCCATTTGACTTTTGATTTTCTAAGGGCCTTTCTAAGAAGTTTTTATCTTGTTGGCTGACCTCTGTGAGGACTTGTTTTTTGTAGAACTGCACTAGTACCATTTTGGGATACTTATGGTTTATTGATTGATTTTTATTTCATTTTTGGGAAGCAAAATGACCAAAAAAATAGCAACTCTGTCAGTGCTTTTGTATTTTTAATGGGGTTCAACATGCAATATAAAATTACATTTACATTTATTCTGTTGATTAATATGATTATGGTTATACCAAATGTTAATGTAATTTATTTTTTTTATGCTTTTTAATGTATTACTACTGTTATATGTTATATGATAAAATCACCATCTTCTAGGAGCCATAAATCTCTGCTGTATTTTTTTGTGATTCAGGGGTGTCAGTCACTGCACACGTGCGACTTGCACTGGGACCTCATTAATTTCTTTGGGATCACTGCAATACTGCAATGCCCCTGTGATCCTGGCCGCAGCAGCTGTCAACCAACCAGTGTGGCAGTGTAGCCTCTCCTTTAAAATCAATTAGCAGAGATACAAAAAGTCACAATGTTACCTTGGCCTAAAGTTGAATATTTTTTAAGCGGCATAGTAATTTTATGTGGTGCCAGAAATTACAGGACTGAAGCAGTGTAGCTACCGTTTTTTTGGCGTTGGCACACGCTGGTCTTAAATTCAGCACATGAGCAATGTGGCTGCGCCTTTGCAAACGATAGTACGCCAGGAAGTTACCTGGTATCCTGTGACTTTTTGTGCAAAATTTCAAAATGTTGCATGTCATAAATACGCCATAAAAATGATCTATTTGCCAAAACAGCCCTATATTTCACTTTACTTTTCAAAGTGGTGTGGGGTGGTGTAGCTCACAAAAAGTCACAAGATTTTGCAGAAAAAGTTGCACATAACGTCTTTCGCAAGTTTTCCACATCAGAAAACTGGCGTCACAGTCTTGATAAATGTCCCCTCCCAAATGCTGAAGTATGAGTGAGGTCTACTTAGTAACTATATCATGTAATCGATCAGTAAGGTTTGTAAATTACTTATTTCCTACGTTATTATACACTGCGGACTTTCCCATGTGTAGCCTTTGTCCATTCTTGTCCTGGCCTCTAGGGGGCAATAAGAGATTATAGAATTGAATAGCCAGTCATTTAATAGGAACTTACACATAACCGTTAGCATCTCAATGGCAATGTTCTGATCAAGTACTATACAATGTAGCACCTGTACCCTTTTCTCTAAGAATACAAAAGACATGGGGCCAGGCTGGGCCGCGTGCACCTGAATATTCATTATCTCATCCATCTTCCCTTTTTTTATCTTTTAATTCATAAAAAGAAAAAAAAATCAATTCAGGGAGATTTTTTTTTGTGTGGAACCACAGTAAAGCATTCTACTTAATATGACTCAGTTTGTCTCCCCTCCAATGTCAACCAACTTCATCAACAAATTCTATCAATATTTTTCAGTTTGTAAGACCCGCCTGACGATAAGATACATCTAAGTTTTAGTTTCAAGTACATTTTATTCGGAAATTGAGAAAAAAAAACAAAGACTGCGAAAGATAGGGCAGCAGGGGGATGACCTCATATCACCCAAAGCATATATAAGATTTAAATATTAAAGAGGACCCGCACCCCATACTTTTATAAAGTCACATAAGGTAGCCTGTGAGATGAGTGAAAGGAGGACAGCCAAGGCTGCAGAGTTTCAAACAGGAGTCCTCCATATCGCCTTGAATAGCTGCAATCTTTTCATATATGGCCATTATATCTATACGCTGTAGGACTTCAAAAAATTAAGTGTCAGTATGCCATTTGGCAGCAATGTGTATGTGTTTCGCTAATAGAGGAAATTGGGGCCCAATTTAAAACGGTGCATACTTTAGACCTAGAGGTCTGTCCCTGAGTAGAGGAGGAAAATAAGAAAAAATATTTTTCATCAGACTTCAGAAATATACCCCTAATCTTCAACGACCCCCAAATTAGACCCCCAGCCTTCATCAACTTCAGATCAAGCCCCTATATCAGACCCTCAGATCTCTACTACACCTACAAGTAAATTATTTGCTATGTAGAAATATCACTTTCACTAGAAACAGTGACTTTCAAGTTAATGATGTTGGGTTGCTATTTTTTCTGTATGGAAGTGTTCTGTCTCTCCTCCAAGGCAGATGGCAGTGAAAAGATGGATCAAACATCAACATGCCTGATCATTTGTTCTCTTTGAAAATAAGCTGCATCCGTCCTATTTATTCCTGTCTCCACACTAAAAACACATGGACTTTGGCTAAGCCAAGTATACATGTATATGGGAGAATCAGAAGAAATAGCTGTTGGCTGTTTGGCCAACAGGCATCTAAAGTGTATAGCCATCTTTAAAGGGATCAGAAGGTATGACATCACCTTCTGATTGGTGGTTGTCTGGACCCCCACCAAACTCCTAAGTGAAGTAGTCCTAACTAGTTAAGCACTTTAGCTCAGATTTTCCCCTCACAGCAGTACGTTATTTTAACTCTTTCTACAGGAATCTGCCACACGGCCCATTGACTTGAATATAGCTGTGTTAGGGCTCATGCACACGAACGCAGCCCATGCCCATATTACGGCCTGCAAACAGCGAGTCCACAATATATATACGGTGAAGACTGAATCTTGTGGATAGTAGACCTATTCAAGTGAATGGGTCCGCAAACGGCAGGCACACAGCCGGTGCCCGTACATTGTGGACCGCTAGTTGTGGTCTGCAACACTGGGTGCACGGGACGCACGCATTCCTGTGCATGATCCCTTACAGTTCTCTACACAGCAGGGAAAAAGTAAAGGGGGTTCTGCTGCCTTGTTTAAGTGAACAGTGGAGAGCAGGCTTTCCCAGGGTAGATCCACTACCAGTCATGAAGTAAATCTTAGCTACATTCCATCTTCTATATTACACTTCTTATGACATATATACCCCTTTAAATGACACTGAGCTCTGAACCATTTGCAGGGCATTGTTACTTTAAAGGGGTTTCACAGGAGTACTATGGTTATTAACAGATATGCTCATGTAGTTGCTTACCTGATGTACAGTATACAGTATCTTCTTCATGTTTTTTTTTCAATTTGGATTCTCATGCAAATCAAATTTGTTTATTGACTTCTTGAGCAGCGAGTGGCTGGCCCCACTGCTCGCCCTGCCTCTTGATTGAGAGGACCGAACATCTCGACCAGCCCTATCAGTCTGTGCCTACACCGTTGCTTCGCGTAGGAGCGCAAGCACAGAAGCTCTGTTGCTGCTACCAGACCAGCACATATGCTGACTATGCATGCACCACTACACTTCCAGATATCCAGAACAACGGCACAAGATTGACAGGGCCAGGCAAAATGTTTGGCCTTGTCAATAAAGGGTGAGGGGGTGCCCCTTCAACAGTAGGGCCAGCCCCTCGCTGGTCAAGAAGTCTGTTTGATGAAGGAATTTGATTTGTAAGAATCAATTCACTTATCTCTACTGATCTATTTTTTCCATGTATACACATCCTGTATGTAGCACTTCCTGTTTCTGTATCCAACCAAACCCATGATGCAGAGGCGTAGCTACCGGGGGGGGGGGGGGGGCAGGGGGGGCGACGGCTCCGAGCCCAGTGACTCAGGGGGCCCAGCAAGGATGACTTTAAAACTATCAGGCGAATACAAGTGAGCGCTTCCATTATGGAAGCGCTCACTTGTATTTAGGGACCCCCATCAGACCTCAGATCAGCCCACCCAGCCACATAAGATTAAAATAAAAAACCTTTCTTGCCTGTCCTGCACTGCGGCTGCCCTCCAGTCCGGCGCGCACTATGACACGCCGGCCAGGGAAGACAGTGGAGCACTGGACCGGAGGCAGCCGCAGCGCAGAACAGGTAAGAAAGTTTTTCATTTTAATCTTATGTGGCTGGGTGGGCTGATCTGAGTCTGATGGGGGGCACAATACGCTGATCTGAGGTCTGATGGGGGCACAATACGCTGATCTGAGGTCTGATGGGGCACAATACGCTGATCTGAGGTCTGATGGGGCACAGTAGGCTGATGTGAGGTCTGATGGGGAACATTCTGCTGATCTCAGTCTGATGGGGCACAATACGCTGATCTGAGGTCTGATGGGGGCACAGTAGGCTGATGTGAGGTCTGACGGGGGAACATTCTGCTGATCTGAGGTCTGATGGTGGCCACAATATGCTGATCTGAGGTCTGATGGGGGCACAATACTCTGATCTGAGGTCTGATGGGGGCACAATATGCTGATCTGAGGTCTGATGGGGCACAATACGCTGATCTGAGGTCTGATGGAGGCACAGTACGCTGATCTGAGGTCTGATGGGGGCAGGGGACTGTTAGTTTTGTGATGCAAAAACTGGGGACAGGTTTCCTTTAACATAGGAGTCCCCTTGTTTTTTACTCCTATTACTCCTATATTTTACTGCATTATGTGGTAGAGTATTTAGACTAGGGTATGTAGAAAGTCTATTGTACTGTACTTAACAGCATAGATGATCTAGCAGTTTATACAGTCATCTTTCTAATACAATATTATAACCACAACTAGTAGTACGTGCCTGTGAAGTTGGAAATGTGCGTTTGGGAAGCCACTAAGTGGGGGGCCCACTCAAGTATGCTTCACCCCCCCTGTGCTGAACCTCTAGCTATGCCTCTGCCATGATGTACTTCTTCTGCCACAGCTCCAGCACTGTCCCCAACAACCCCCAGCTAGTTTATAGCCCCTCCCACCCATCTAGTTACATAGACACTCCACTATCACTTCCCCTGTTGCTACTTTGACATGCCCATGGACATAATATTCCAGGAAATAAGAAAGAATTACATGGACATGTGACCACAGCTCAAAACAGAAGATAGGAGCAATAAAGGTAAAAAGAATACATTACATTACAGCTATGTCATATATGATTATTTTAAAGGATATTGATGCATACTTCAAAAAATAGTGGGTAAAACAAATATATGACAATATGACCCTATTTGACTCCCCCCCAAAAAAAAATAAAAATACATTTTTGGACACTATGGTGGAATTCATTTTATCATATGGCCTGCATCAAACATGATTCAGTAATTGCATTATGGAAAAGCAGCATGATCTGAACACATGCTTACATGTGTTGCAGTCGGCAAGTAAACCTATGATAGTAAGGTCATCAAAATGTCATGGACAGGATGTAGCCCTCACATAATGAGCCTCACAGGAGGTATCACAAGGCTCAGGACCACCCAGAAAGCATTAGTAGCCACACAAATTAATTACCTGATTACTGCTGAACTTGAGAAAATTTTGAAATCTGGCTATTGCCGGCTCAGAAAAAAAACCCAATGTAAACAGACATAAAGAGTTAAATTGTTGGTCATTAGGAAGGACTGAGTCTTGTAAGTGCAATTACCTCTCATCCATAAAGAGTATCTCATGCGTGAAGAACTGTTTGGTTTACAGATTAGTGTTAGATGGATCCCAATCAACACATCCTGCTTCGGCTCCTTTGAACGTTAGACAAAAAGACTTCATTCTCGTTAATTATAAGCAATAACAACAATGGTTCATAACCGGGTCAGGCAATTCATCTACGCTATAGCACTGTACATGCTGCCTTCAAAGAGATGAATGATATAAGCGCCTCTATTGTTAGCCAAACAAAAGTGTCAATAAATCCCAGTAAGGCAAGTCCTGAACACTGTGGGAGTAGAGAAATCTGCATTGTAGAGAGGAATTCTGCTGGGGTAGAGTCACCGGGGCAATAACTCATTGATCCAAGTATGGACTACTGTGTGAGGTCAGTGCTGACTGATTGTTATATCATTATATGGTCATAGGAATATCATGAGAATTTATTAAGTGAGTTGCGCCAGTTTTCTGCTGTAAAAAGTTGCAAATTGTGACACAAGCTGGTCGTGCACAAAACTTTTTGACTTTTTTCAATGCTACACCACTCTTTCCTATTTTTTAGGTTGAGCTTAACAGAAGAGGCAGGACCTAGTATAATTTATGCCATAAACTGACAAATTATGGTGCTATGAGCTGGCATGTTACAATGGTGTTTCACTAGTGCTATTGCACTGTGCACTTAGGAGTTGGCTTCTTGTGGGTTTGAATTTGGGCCATTGTTTCTATGGTGGTTCATGTTACTGTTCCGTGCGTCCTCACCTCGATTACTTGTGTGTGCAAATTGGTGCCAACGTGCTTTGTTTCTCTCCTCAGTCCAGTATTGCATGAGTTCCTTGGTCTTGTTTGTGCATCTGCTTGACTAATGAGTTTGTTAAGTCTGTAATATATTTCCTAAGTTGCTACTTTGCTATAGATTTTCCTGAGCTGTGTGTTCTGTCCCTGGCTCTGCAACACTGATTCAGTTGGATCTTTGCACTTTCTGTCTGGGTCTGGATTCTGTGAAGTCTGTTCTTTTGTTTCTGTCTGGTCTGTTCACTGTCTGACATTCTGTTGCCCTAGTTATGTTTGCCATTCTCTGAGTCTGTTCCATGTGTTGGTCTGAATTCTGACCTAGTTCTGTTTGTCAATGAATTCCCAAGTTCTAGTTTTTTGTCTGATCTGCCTTGATAAGTTTCTGCTTCTGGACCTGTTGTGTCTGAACTGTTTCCTATGGTCCTAAATTTCTGTACATGTATCTGCTATGTCTGAACTGTCATGAAGTCCGCACTGTGATTTTGCTTGTACTTTGTCTGTTTGTCCTCAGTCTGGTTCTGCCTATGATCTTGCTTGTGCTTCTGGTGCCTTGCATTGGTGATTCTGACCTGTTGTGTCAGCTGCTAACTACACTGGGACTATTCCAAGAGGTAGCGGCTTAGTTGCTCCCCTGCAGTGAAGACCAAATTCCTGTATATGGGTTAAAGGGTTAAAACCAGGAGGGTGAAAGGGAACTCCTCTCATGTAATCTCAGAGCTGGCCTATGGGGCTTATCTATCTCACCCCATCCTTCCTCTGGGGATAATTTACTTCTTCAGGGTACGCAGTCAGTGATACGGAGCCTTAACTTGGGTGGGGAACTGCTTAGTGCTAGGCCATTCTGCTATGCCTGCGGACCTGATCCCTTTTCTGGTCAACCCAAAGGCAGTTACTCAAGCTCCAATATGGAATAGGTTCAGGGGACATACGCTTCAGAGATTTATTCAGGAAATGCCCGAACTGGGAGCGGGTCCAGACGATCCCTTCTTTATATCTTTGAGAGGCAATTTTTTGGACATATCTGAGGTGAAGTATGCATGTAAGCTTTTGAATAAGCACAAGGGAGAAGAGGGAATCAATGACTTGGTTTGAGAAACTGTTTAATAGAGACAAGCCACCCCCAAGCTTATATCGCTACTTTACCACTCCTTGTTGACACCTAAATCAGTGCCGCAATACCTACAGACTTGGGCCTCCGAATTGGGTATTAGTTTTTCTGAAATAGATATTTTGAAAATACACTCCCATTCGCATGGGTTTTCAAGATGTATTCGGGTGCAGGAACATTCATATAAAGTAATGACCCAATGGTATAAGACGCCCAAGCAACTGTTTTTAAGAGGCTTATAGATGGATAGTACATGTTGGAGATGTGGAGTTGGGGAGGGCTCTTTGTCTCACATATTTTGGAGCTGTCCAGGGATCAGAACATATTGGTCTGAGGTTTTGCGCACCATCAATGAGATAGTTGATGATCCAGTGGCGTTGACTCCGGAAATAGTACTTCTCTGGCTATCTGGCTCCTCTACTTGGTCACCTTCAAAAAGGGATTTAGCTACTCACCTGATACAAGCAGCAAGGCTGTTAATTCCATTAAGGTGGCTAAGTAGGGACCCACCTACCTTATCACAATGGCAAGATAAAGTGGATCAATTGTGTCGTATGGAGGAGCTAGCGAGCTGGGATGAGAGGAGGCATGATAGATTTAGACAGTTGTGGGATCCGTGGAGGGCCTATAGATGCAGAGGTACCGTATGAGCTTTGGTAGAGAGAGTAATGGAGGTAGCGATTTCATTCTGCGTCTACAAAGTATTCTGATTTTGGAGAAACATGCGCAGTAGATCAACAGTAATAGTGGTTCTTATTTTGGACTCATGAAAGCCACCTGGGGGGATCCTCTAATCCCCCCCCCCCTTTCCTTATTCCTCCCTCGTCTTTCCTTTCCCTTCCTCTTTTCATTGTATGTACCTGGTTTAGGTAAAACCGATGGATGTAACCCTGATGTATACGTGATAATATATGTGTCTTATGCTTGACCTTGTTTGGGTTGCAACCCTGGAACACCATATGCTTGCACTATATCAAATCTTACATGGTATGTTGTATGTTTGTTTTAATCTTTCAATAAAAAGAAATTTGAAAGAAAGAAAACCAGGAGACCGCCAGGATAACACCCACAGGTCTAGCCCAATGTCAGACCAGTTAGTTGGCACAGTGGTTCCACAAACTATTGTCTGCAACTTGGAATATATTTACTTTCCTGGTGGCGAGATTCCAGAAGTTGTACTAAATTTGCGGCTTCTTACTCCAAGCACTTCTTATTAAGATTGGCATATGAAACACCAGTTTCTAGGGGTTTTCTAGGTTTTTTAATATTGATAACCTACCTTCAGGATAGATCATCAATATCTGAGCGGTAGGGTTCAACACCTGACACCCACACCAACCAGCTGTTTTTCCCATGATTGACAAGTACATTTCAAAGACTTTTCTGGGCAAATTGTGGTGGGATGCAGGTGACATGAGAATGAAATACATTGCTAGGCCCTTATTCACACATCAGTGTTTGGTCAGTGATTTCCATCAGTGATTGTGAGCCAAAACCAGAATTGCATACTACACAAAGATAAGGTATAATGGAAAGATCTGCACCTGATCTGTGTTTTGGCTCACAATCACTGATGGAAAGCAGTGAGTGAACACTGATGTGTGAATAAGGCCTTAGACTCATGAAGGGATGGGAATTTATCATGAGGGTAATATCTGAAGTCAGTTCTGCTTGTATCCGCGTTGGTGTACTTTGCACCAAATTTATCAAATGTTGCACACTGATTGTTAAATTTGGAGCATCTTTAAATCTTGCACTTTTGTCTAGAAATGCTACTCCAGTCTTCTACAACACCCCCTTACTGGAGTGTGTTTGCAACTTTTCAGCAACATTTTAAAAAGTCTCAAACTAATCTATAGTACAGCTAATTGTCATAGCTAGCCATGCTCACTTTCCCACCCACTTTTCTAAACCGGAATGAGTGATGTAAAAAGCAAAATTTGCCAAGCCCCTATTTTGCTATCACTGCCTATACAGACGCTAAAAACAATAATACTTTATTGAATCACTTTTAAAAGGAAAACAAAAAACACCCCAAATAATGTAGGCAAAAATTAAACAAATGGAAGTCGTTCTCCTATGCAGGCTGAAGCCATCCAGTAAGGGAGGCACAGCCAGGTAAGTAACCAGAGCGTGTACTAGCCTATAAGTGAGGAGGAGGCAGTACAAACACCCAGGATCCCTGAAAAGGTCAATGTGTAAACAGGTCTAAATTACTGCCATGAACAGACCCAGGACCTGGTGAAGCCTCACCGAGTAACCCAGCCATACTCACAGCAGATGGACAAGATCAAAGTAGGGGTGTGGTGGAGGTAATTACCATCAATAGATGAACACCCCTTATACACTTGTCCACAAATACAGGAGTCTACCAAAACTGATAGTGAAGTGGGAAAGGTATTCTGCCCAGCCCCAATTATCCCATAACATTGTCCATGTTACAGCCCGTGGGGGTAATAGCATGCCCCCATTAGGAGGAGCGCTCCAAACAACACCCCGCAGGTCTGGGTGATGAAGGGAAAAGAGAGGTAAAAATTCTCAATAAGGGGCACCTAAGCTGCTAGGTAGCAGGTATATTCAGCAGGTGCATCCCATAACCAATCCCAAGTTACAGCCTTTAGGGGTAGGAGACAACTCCAGGTGCAGGAGCGCTCCAAACAACTATCCACTGGCCCAGATGGAAAGGGGATAGCCCCACTAGCTTCCAACACTATAGACCCTGTGGTAATAGACAAAGATTAAACTGGCTCTACGCGTTTCTACAACAGAGTATCATCAGGAGCCCAATATTCATGTAGCAGATAAGTACAGCGCATTCACAAAGGCTGAGCTGTGAAGCAGCATGCCGGCACTGTTTTTTCCGGCCGTGGACACGCGCTCCACAGCCAGACCTTAAGAGCAAGAAAGGCCCCTCCCATCGGGTGTGAATGGCACGCCAGGAGCGCGCAATCAGGAAAGAGGGCACGTGACGCAGCCTCTGTAAGCCCCGCCCCTAAACACCAAGCCCTCTGAAAGTTAGCAGGCCGCATAGAGGTAAATATTGTGGGAATCAAAAGGCGGGCCTGCTTCACAGCTATCCACTATGTAATGGATGTAAACACAGTAGTGGTACAGTAGGGGAGCCACGGAGCATATCAAGCAACACCCAGCCAACAATAAAAAGTGAAGTAAAAAAGAAAATAAAAACAGACCAAAGAATAAATGGAGAGCCGAAGATAATAATATGGGAGGAAGGGGGAGATGGAAAAGCATCCCGTTTGGGGAGTAAGCTAATCAGTAGGATGGTAAAACATACGGGCATAATGTTATGAGATCGCAGCGAAATGTGCTAGTAAGATACGCATATACAGATAAAATATGCAGTACGTGCCCGTATAGGTAAACGGCAGAATAATAACTCCAAGGACTTCTCACAAGGGTAAAGGACAGGGGGTCATCATATGAAACATACAAATGAAATGTTTTCATTCAGACCCCTCGGTTGTACGGTCCGGACGCAAAAGATCCACCTTGCCTCCTTTTGTAATAAAATCTTGTCCAGATTACCGCCCCTTGCGGATAGTCGAACGCTCTTAATGCCCTGAAACCGGAGGGAATGTGGATCACCATTGTGCAAGGTGTTCATGTGGCTGGCCCTGGGGTGTCCCGTTTATTCCAGACGTCACCAAGGTGTTCTCCAATCCTGCGTTTAAGCTCCCGGATGGTTTTTCCTACGTACTTGGAGCCGCAGACACATGAGATGAGATAGATTACCCCCCAAGTGCGACAGTTTATGAAAGACTGGATGTCGTACTTACGGTCAGATGTAGAGCCCGTAAAGGTACCGCCTGCGGTGATGTAATCACAGGCAACACACCTGCCACATTTGTACGTACCACACGGTTTGTGGTCAAGCCAAGTCCGTGATGTTGGAGGCTAGTACAAACTGTGTACCAGCCAATCCCGTAGGTTACGACCCCGTCTGTATGTGATGGAAGGGGTCCGACCGAGTACATGCCTGATGTTGGGGTACGAGGTGAGGATACCCCAATACGTTTGAAGGATCCCTCTCACCTCCTGATGTGCTGTGTCGTATGTAGCGACAATCCGGACCAATCCCCTCTCCTCATCCCTCATGATCGAAAAGAAAAACATTATGCTGCAGGATGAAGCGTAGAAGAGCAAAGAAAAAAGTCATTATGTTGGCGTAGGTGTTCTCCCCTCTCACTAAGGAAGACACCGACCTTTTCGCACCCTAATGCCTGTGGAATACTGCTATATAGGGTCTCGACGTCCAGACTTGCCAGAAACACACCTGGCTCCAGGTAGACACCCTCGAGTTTTTTTAGGATGTCCATCGAGTCCCTAACGAAGGATGGTAACGCAGTGACAAAGGGGCGAAGGACAATGTCCACATAAATGCCCACATTTTGTGTCAGACCATCAGTGCCTGCCACTATAGGTCTGGCCTTAAGGGGGTTTGTCCCTTTATATACCTTGGGCAGACTATAGAAGCAGGCCGTCTTCGGATGGGTGGGGAGGAGAAAATCGTATTCCGTTTGACTAATCAGTCCGTCATCACGAGCGGAAGTCAACATGTCTCTCAACATACGCCAATATTCCTTAAAGGGTTGTTCGAGTTATGAAAAAAAAATATAGCAATGTAAATCTGATGGGCAGCAATATATAACTAAGTTAAGCAAGTTTTAGGCAAAAAAATCTAGATTTCCTCATTTCCCTGGTTCTCTTCTGGCCTAGGTTTACCTGCAGTAATAACAATCTCTGCCCCTCCACCCCCTGCTATGCACAGAGAGTGAATACGAGTGACATGTCTGTCTGCTGGAATACTCAGCAGCATGTTGTATGTGTAGGACAACAACTCCCAGCTGTACAATGACAATGCTGGAACTTCCCCCTACCAGTTCTTGTGCAATACAATTCCTCTGTCAGCTCCTGTGCCCAGCATTTGTCTCCTCACTGTCTGCAGTGTAAATCTTGTTGTAAAGCCTTGAGCCCTCAGTGTGTTCTGGCTGAAGGGGTTAATATTTTATCTGAAGGAATCCAGGGAGAGAGCAGATAGCAGCGGCAGTGCAGGGGGGCGTGGCCAGTGACGTCTCGTGTACAGACTGTTATCTGATCTCTGAAGCTTGTGCACGAAACATCACAGAGCAGGGACATAAGGTGACATCACAGGTCATGTGACCCTCAGTGAAATCTGACAAACAAGCAGCTTTAGAAGCACAAAGTGTATGGGAAAGTTGTTATACTTGACAAGTTAGTAACATACAAAGAACAAAAAAATAACTCGGACAACCCCTTTAAGTGGGTTCGATGTTACGACCTGATAACACTTAACATCCCTAAGGATGGCCTCACACATGCTCACAATGTTCCCCCGGTCCATTGACGATGAATGTTTCCCCCCTTGTCAGAGGGGTTTAATTACAACATTGTAGTCACGTTCCAGGTACAACAGGGCGTCAATCTCAGATGATGAGAGAGTGATAGGGCCCCCCTTCCCACCATTCAAATGGGATAATTGGTCAATGACTACTTTTAAAAATATGTCAATGGAGGTGTTGTCGCCAATGGGTGCACTTTTTGTGGAGGGAGGTCGAAGTGTCGTGAACCGGCCTTGTCCCGGGTTTCTTTCTCCTTCTTCTAGGAGATCGGCTAAAGTTCTCACGCCCTGTAAATCGGGCACTTCGATCCCCAATGCCTCACATTGTTGTTGATCGTGAGTGGCGAAAAATGTCCTCCACTTAAGTTTCCTCCCAAACAATTCCAGACCCTATTTTGCAAATTTTTGATACCAGATTCTAGAGTGCAAGGCATGATAAATTCTCCCCAAAGTCCGTTATAGTATGCCTCTGTTATAGCAGGAGGTTAGGGGTTGTGTTAAAAAAGTGTTAATATAAACTTTTTCGTATGACAATTTGCTGTCGCACAACTATTTTTGAGCTGTGATTTGGCTGGAAACGCACAGAAAAAAAGTCACAGGAGTGCTGCATGCGACTTACATTAAAAACACTGGAGTAAAAGTTGAGTGGGACTTGCAACCTGCAACACAAAAAATACATCAGGTTTGGGGTTTTGGGACTGTCGTTACAGTTGTAGGCATTTCATGTGTGACATTGCGATGCTATTAGCAATCATTAGATCCAGTGTTGCATGTGGATTTTCTAATTTTTCACACATTGTGCAACTATTCTAAATCTTTTGAGAGGTTTGAGTGTAGTTTTTGCTCACATTAGCTCTGCTGTGTGATATTACAATATAATGAATTCATCTGAATTCTTTTAGTTTTTGCTACATTTGTTTGATCGTGGCTTTCTGATGTCCCTCTATCATTACATCTAAACTTCCCCGAGGCCTTAACTGGAAAACATCAGCAAAACAATGAATGATTAAAGGATACAGTGCATTTAAGAACTCATTTACAGTAGTGTGAAAAGAGTTCCCTCTTGTCGTTTACTTTCCCATCAAATTGGCCATATTATGGGGGTGCCATCTTGCCTGAGCTGTTCTTAACAGCATTTAGAAAGCATTAAGAAAATTGCTTTATGGTAGCTACATGGTCAGGAGGGGACCCTATTGACTTCTATGAGAGAGTTTTCTAGGTCATTGTACATGGAAAGAATAGATAAGCTGTGACAATCACCTATTGTGAATGGTGGATCCTGTCTTATCTTTCATTCTAATCCTGCCTGTAATTATATCACCTCTATGTATAGATAAGCAGGTAACTGCAGTAAAGTGATCTGTACAGACCAAGAAGTGAAGCTTATTATTAGGCTTAGGCTACTTTCACACTAGCTTTTTTAAAATTCCGGTATTGAGTTCCGTTATAGGGGCTCAATACCGGAAAAAAAACGCTTCAGTTTTGTCCCCATTCATTGTCAATGGGGACAAAACTGAACTGAAGACAACGGAATGCTCCTGAAAGGGCCCAGCAGAGGGCGCTGTGGGGAATTGTCACCTGTGCGAGCCGTCCTGTCCCTCTGACGCTCTGAAGACCTGCCGGGGTGCATGTAAGTATGTATGTGTATTTGTATGTGTATATGTCTGTGTATGTTTATGTGTATGTATGTACTGTGTGACATGTGTGGGGTCCGGAGCGCGGTTCCGGCTCCACACATGTCACTGCGGCAGGCCTGATCCGGCAGCACCCTTCACCTGCCGGATCAGGCCTGCCGCTAGTGTGAAAGTAGCCTTAGTGGCCGGTGCAAAAACTGCAGGATTTTATGTTTTTTTCTTTAATTCTGTCATTTTGCATATTAGATTTATACAATTTCATCCAACAGGACCCCTGTTAAGTCATTATGTCATTAACCTATTAATATTCATTCATGAAAAACCACTTATGTGGAACTGAAGGTGTTCTCCAGAGGACTCACATTCTGTCCTACTAAACATCTTGACAAAATAGAACTCTGTAGTGACCATGGAGGAATATTTTAGGAGATTTAGGGGACAAAAAGAGTTTCATTCCATAACAAAAGGAGAGAAATGTTAAACAACCAAACACAATTGGTATACGTAGACAAGAAGCAGTCTGATGGGAAACCTCCACCTAGCCGCAATACCATTTTGGACAAGTACATTGACTCCTTTAGAAATGTGGTACAATCTACAATACTGGGCAAACATAAAAAAGATACATTCAACATCAGTGATTCAAACCTTAAAAAACAAGAAAG